>JAHUYU010002873.1:0-37207 GCA_030439765.1 Tripidium arundinaceum
GTGTCTGATTGATCGGTTGCGTGCGTCGCTGATGCGATCCGGCCGGCGGGCTGGTTGGTCATCAGGTCGCCGGATGAGGGTGAGGGTGAGGGCGAGGGCGAGGGTGGGGAATCGGTCCAATTCGTGCCCGATTTCGGCCCGATTGGTGGTCGGTTTGGGATTGGGAGGTCCGCGGCTGTGCCGCTGGTGGCGGTGCTTGGGGATCCTCGTGCTCCCGTGAATGTTTTGCGGGAAGGGGAAGGGCTCTTAGTTTTGCGCCGAACGTCTCACCCGGGCTGTTGCTAGATATGCTACTCCGGCCGTCCGGCGAAGGAAAATTGACGCGATTAAGATAAGGGCACGCGCAAAGACGAACTTGCTGCCTTCTAGGTCGGCTTTTCGCTAAGGCGTGAGCTTCTTTGGTTTCAAACGCTGCTGCGCTTGTTGGGATCCTGTATTTCACAGAAAACGGGATATGGTTATGAGCTTTTAGCCTTGTGCTTGCATTTATGCCACCATTTGTCCTTCGTTATTTCTTCGCTAGATGATGTAGGTACAATCCATTTGAATCATTTGTTGATAGATGTTGAGTACAAATGTAGAAGTAATTTAAAACCTAGGGTGGCAAGTATAGTGGGTGTGTTATATTATCAAAAGTCATCAATATATGCTTGGCAAACACTAATATAAGCATTCTGGTATTTTGTGTTTCATGGAACTATAAAGTTAGTTTTGGAAGCACTCATTTGTGATGCTTTGCTTCCTGCTCTTGTTCATTCAGTCCATATTTCCAGTTCCTTGAGATCCATAGTTTAAACATTACCTGTCCTTCGATGTATTAGTGATGGATGCTGTATCTCTGATGTACATTACCTACATATTGAAGAACCAAAAGATTGAAGTCTCACCGTGTTTGCGGGCTTTGGTTTTACACATGCTGCAAATGCAAGTAATGATCAGGCCATCAGGGCTTGAACTAGTTCTTGTTTTTTTTTTTGGTTCACATTCCGCATTGTTGTTTTGTTTTGTTCTTAAGCAGGAACTTTATTTGATCCCCAGTCTGTATTGTTGTACCATATAGTCTTATGGATACCACTTCACGTTTCTTTTTAATGTGTGAGTAGTTCCATCTTTGTTTCTGGTTGGCTTCTAATTCTTGCCCAATCAATATCATGGGAAGCCAAAAATTTTTAGTCGTCAATTGGTTCATTATCAAAGAATTGGCACAATAATGTTTATGGCAAAAGTTTTAGCAAATCTCTAGAAACTTCTAAAATTGCGTAAGAGAGAAAAAAGTGCTTTACATTATTATTACGGCACTCAACCAAATTCACAAATATGTTTTTTTTTCTAACTTTGGGGGCACAGGCATTGAAATGTTGCTGTTTACATTGGAGGCAACATTGTTCCCAGCAGCAGAAACAACTTCTCCATGTTTTGCTGTCCCAGAAGCTTCAACAACATCACTGGTGCTACCACCAGAGGGCGGCTTAAAAGGCACTGGGCCAGATGAAGCTCCTGCACGTTCCCACGGTTTCGGAGGTGGATTACCAGCTGCCAATCACATCCATGGACAAATTTTCGTTAAGCCTCCAACCAGAAACAAAGATGGAACTACTCACACATTAAAAAGAAACGTGAAGTGGTATCCATAAGACTATATGGTACAACAATACAGACTGGGGATCAAATAAAGTTCCTGCTTAAGAACAAAACAAAACAACAATGCGGAATGTGAACCAAAAAAAAAAACAAGAACTAGTTCAAGCCCTGATGGCCTGATCATTACTTGCATTTGCAGCATGTGTAAAACCAAAGCCCGCAAACACGGTGAGACTTCAATCTTTTGGTTCTTCAATATGTAGGTAATGTACATCAGAGATACAGCATCCATCACTAATACATCGAAGGACAGGTAATGTTTAAACTATGGATCTCAAGGAACTGGAAATATGGACTGAATGAACAAGAGCAGGAAGCAAAGCATCACAAATGAGTGCTTCCAAAACTAACTTTATAGTTCCATGAAACACAAAATACCAGAATGCTTATATTAGTGTTTGCCAAGCATATATTGATGACTTTTGATAATATAACACACCCACTATACTTGCCACCCTAGGTTTTAAATTACTTCTACATTTGTACTCAACATCTATCAACAAATGATTCAAATGGATTGTACCTACATCATCTAGCGAAGAAATAACGAAGGACAAATGGTGGCATAAATGCAAGCACAAGGCTAAAAGCTCATAACCATATCCCGTTTTCTGTGAAATACAGGATCCCAACAAGCGCAGCAGCGTTTGAAACCAAAGAAGCTCACGCCTTAGCGAAAAGCCGACCTAGAAGGCAGCAAGTTCGTCTTTGCGCGTGCCCTTATCTTAATCGCGTCAATTTTCCTTCGCCGGACGGCCGGAGTAGCATATCTAGCAACAGCCCGGGTGAGACGTTCGGCGCAAAACTAAGAGCCCTTCCCCTTCCCGCAAAACATTCACGGGAGCACGAGGATCCCCAAGCACCGCCACCAGCGGCACAGCCGCGGACCTCCCAATCCCAAACCGACCACCAATCGGGCCGAAATCGGGCACGAATTGGACCGATTCCCCACCCTCGCCCTCGCCCTCACCCTCACCCTCATCCGGCGACCTGATGACCAACCAGCCCGCCGGCCGGATCGCATCAGCGACGCACGCAACCGATCAATCAGACACGACACGCGTGAGCACGAAAGGAAAGGGGGTCCGACAAGGAGGGCGTCGACGAACCTGCTGCCATGGCGTGAGCTGCGCCGCGCCGGCCGGTGGTTCGGCTAGATCAGGCGGGCGTGGGGCGGCCGCGGTTTGTCTCCCCACCTCGATTGCTCCGTTCAACGCCGCGGTCGCGGAGAAGAGAAGAGAAAGCGTCCAGGCCCAGCCGAGGCGCCCACGGCACGCGGCGGACAGGACGGCTGCCTAATCCGGGCTCCGTCCGCGTCCAAGGGAGTTTCGGGGAGGCTAGCCTGACCCACCCGAGTGGCGGAGTCGAGTCGAGTCGCACTCGGCGGCACACGACTCCTTCCGGTTCAGTCAAGACTCATCGAAGCGTCAAATTGGAGAGGTCAACAGGACTGGGTCGTTTCTTGCTGTCGCTGAAAGCCTGGCGTGTGGGATGCAGGGCATGTTTAGATGGGATTATAAAATCTGGATCTAGCATAAAAATAACTTTTGATGTTTCTTGGACTACGTGCCGGTGTGTTAGAATCCTTTAAAATCCTATAGCGTTTGAAAGGGATTCTGAGATTCTAAGGTTTTTTTTAACCAGGTTTTTAAAATCCCTAGGTATTTTTTTTCGGTACCTTAGGGCACGCGCAACGGAGGCACACACCCGTGTTAGCCTCAGCTTAAAGTAAGCACCACGTCTGCTAGAAAAAAATAAGACCACCACCTATCCATCCTTGTTCTTCTCCTTGCACTGATCTTGCATGAAAAAAGTACATGCACGTCACAATGCAGACTACTTTTCAGCTTTTCTTCTCTCTCATCTCTCAGGCTACTACTTTTGGGTCATAGTGCATTCTTGATAGCGGTTTCTGCTTTTTGTGTCTTCTCCTTGTGACCAAACCAACTCTCATTTTGGTTGAACACAAGGTGAAGCATCCAAAGGAAACTGATGGTTTGTGACCATCAACCACATGACTGACGCCCGGTTCACTGCTGCCAATGATGTTCTTGTTCATTTTGGTGACTGTTCTACTCTGGTGAAAACTGAGGTAGCCTGTTTGGGTTTTGCAGAATAGAGATGAGTCTCTGCTATGTTGTGTTCACTGGCCGTCGGCCTGGAGTTTACTACAACTGGCCTGATTATCAGGACCAAGTTCATAGGTTTCCTGGTGCTTCTTATAAGAAGCACAGTACCTATGAAGATGGAATTGCTGCATTCAACTCAAGAACCAACTCAAAACCACCCTTGGCTGTTGATGACGACTTCAATTTTCCAAAACCAACAGCTGCTCCACCATCCGTCTCCTTCAAAACAGTTGTAATTGTTGTCCTATTAATCTATGTCTGTTTCTTGTGGTACAAGATGAGCACATGTTCTAGTTCTAAGTGTGATGGTTAGGTTTGATGTAGCTGTTAATGTAGTGGTACAATGCTCAATTAACTGTTGTATTAACTTTGGGTTCAAAATGCTTAAGCAGCAGCTGTTTACTTGTGTTCTTGTTGCTGCCAATGCATAGCCGGTGCACACCACCAGCTAGCCAGGCAAACAAACACCATCTCTAGGTGGTAGTTGATGATAGTTGGGGAATTCTGACACTTGAGGCAGGCAAACAAACACCATCTCACCCTCAGCCAGTCCCTGCTGCTTTCAGGCAAACAAACAACCCCAGTTGCACCGCTTGGGGCTGCCTAGTGCTACTCGGGCCCGGCTGGTACGCGCCAGCCACCCTAATCCAAGCAAACAAACACGCCCCTAAGGGCTTCCCCAACGCTCCATGTTGGTGTGCTACCCCAGCCTCCAACTGTACATCAAAATTCCATGTCATACGGTTTGGTGGCTTCGCAAATGGTCATGGTACCCTACAGAGGAACTATTAGCCTCAACTGACAAAAAGCAGAAACCGCTATCAAGAATGCACTATGACCCAAAAGTAGTAGCCTGAGAGATGAGAGAGAAGAAAAGCTGAAAAGTAGTCTGCATTGTGACGTGCATGTACTTTTTTCATGCAAGATCAGTGCAAGGAGAAGAA
Source organism: Tripidium arundinaceum (assembly GCA_030439765.1). Lineage (NCBI taxonomy): Eukaryota > Viridiplantae > Streptophyta > Magnoliopsida > Poales > Poaceae > Tripidium > Tripidium arundinaceum. The sequence continues at coordinate 4,715 of JAHUYU010002873.1, forward strand.
CAAGGATGGATAGGTGGTGGTCTTATTTTTTTCTAGCAGACGTGGTGCTTACTTTAAGCTGAGGCTAACACGGGTGTGTGCCTCCGTTGCGCGTGCCCTAAGGTACCGAAAAAAAATACCTAGGGATTTTAAAAACCTGGTTAAAAAAAACCTTAGAATCTCAGAATCCCTTTCAAACGCTATAGGATTTTAAAGGATTCTAACACACCGGCACGTAGTCCAAGAAACATCAAAAGTTATTTTTATGCTAGATCCAGATTTTATAATCCCATCTAAACATGCCCTGCATCCCACACGCCAGGCTTTCAGCGACAGCAAGAAACGACCCAGTCCTGTTGACCTCTCCAATTTGACGCTTCGATGAGTCTTGACTGAACCGGAAGGAGTCGTGTGCCGCCGAGTGCGACTCGACTCGACTCCGCCACTCGGGTGGGTCAGGCTAGCCTCCCCGAAACTCCCTTGGACGCGGACGGAGCCCGGATTAGGCAGCCGTCCTGTCCGCCGCGTGCCGTGGGCGCCTCGGCTGGGCCTGGACGCTTTCTCTTCTCTTCTCCGCGACCGCGGCGTTGAACGGAGCAATCGAGGTGGGGAGACAAACCGCGGCCGCCCCACGCCCGCCTGATCTAGCCGAACCACCGGCCGGCGCGGCGCAGCTCACGCCATGGCAGCAGGTTCGTCGACGCCCTCCTTGTCGGACCCCCTTTCCTTTCGTGCTCACGCGTGTCGTGTCTGATTGATCGGTTGCGTGCGTCGCTGATGCGATCCGGCCGGCGGGCTGGTTGGTCATCAGGTCGCCGGATGAGGGTGAGGGTGAGGGCGAGGGCGAGGGTGGGGAATCGGTCCAATTCGTGCCCGATTTCGGCCCGATTGGTGGTCGGTTTGGGATTGGGAGGTCCGCGGCTGTGCCGCTGGTGGCGGTGCTTGGGGATCCTCGTGCTCCCGTGAATGTTTTGCGGGAAGGGGAAGGGCTCTTAGTTTTGCGCCGAACGTCTCACCCGGGCTGTTGCTAGATATGCTACTCCGGCCGTCCGGCGAAGGAAAATTGACGCGATTAAGATAAGGGCACGCGCAAAGACGAACTTGCTGCCTTCTAGGTCGGCTTTTCGCTAAGGCGTGAGCTTCTTTGGTTTCAAACGCTGCTGCGCTTGTTGGGATCCTGTATTTCACAGAAAACGGGATATGGTTATGAGCTTTTAGCCTTGTGCTTGCATTTATGCCACCATTTGTCCTTCGTTATTTCTTCGCTAGATGATGTAGGTACAATCCATTTGAATCATTTGTTGATAGATGTTGAGTACAAATGTAGAAGTAATTTAAAACCTAGGGTGGCAAGTATAGTGGGTGTGTTATATTATCAAAAGTCATCAATATATGCTTGGCAAACACTAATATAAGCATTCTGGTATTTTGTGTTTCATGGAACTATAAAGTTAGTTTTGGAAGCACTCATTTGTGATGCTTTGCTTCCTGCTCTTGTTCATTCAGTCCATATTTCCAGTTCCTTGAGATCCATAGTTTAAACATTACCTGTCCTTCGATGTATTAGTGATGGATGCTGTATCTCTGATGTACATTACCTACATATTGAAGAACCAAAAGATTGAAGTCTCACCGTGTTTGCGGGCTTTGGTTTTACACATGCTGCAAATGCAAGTAATGATCAGGCCATCAGGGCTTGAACTAGTTCTTGTTTTTTTTTTTGGTTCACATTCCGCATTGTTGTTTTGTTTTGTTCTTAAGCAGGAACTTTATTTGATCCCCAGTCTGTATTGTTGTACCATATAGTCTTATGGATACCACTTCACGTTTCTTTTTAATGTGTGAGTAGTTCCATCTTTGTTTCTGGTTGGAGGCTTAACGAAAATTTGTCCATGGATGTGATTGGCAGCTGGTAATCCACCTCCGAAACCGTGGGAACGTGCAGGAGCTTCATCTGGCCCAGTGCCTTTTAAGCCGCCCTCTGGTGGTAGCACCAGTGATGTTGTTGAAGCTTCTGGGACAGCAAAACATGGAGAAGTTGTTTCTGCTGCTGGGAACAATGTTGCCTCCAATGTAAACAGCAACATTTCAATGCCTGTGCCCCCAAAGTTAGAAAAAAAAACATATTTGTGAATTTGGTTGAGTGCCGTAATAATAATGTAAAGCACTTTTTTCTCTCTTACGCAATTTTAGAAGTTTCTAGAGATTTGCTAAAACTTTTGCCATAAACATTATTGTGCCAATTCTTTGATAATGAACCAATTGACGACTAAAAATTTTTGGCTTCCCATGATATTGATTGGGCAAGAATTAGAAGCCAACCAAGCAGGCCCAAAGTCATAAAAGTGCAATTTGGGTGGGGAGAGTAGAGCACGTTTGCAATTTTAAGTCAACAATGGACTGAAGGGTGAAGGCTACGACGATCCTTCTGGCACATAGAAGCTGTTACCAGAAGCGTAACACCAAAATATGAAGAGAAAAGGAGACTAGGCTTGGACGACAAACAAGACAAAACAGTCCGTAACCAACACCCATATTTTTTTTTTCTGTTTCACCAACCAACATATATACTCAAGGGGTGAACCACCGGGTGAACCACCAATATACATACTCAAGGGGTGAACCATATGCTCAACAAGAACAATACTGTTGCATCAGCCACATGAAAATCTCTGGAGTCACCAGAATAAGCATACATTGGCGACCAATTATGTTATCCTCCGTTCCCCCATGTATGTAAGAAAAAGGAGAAAACGCGCTCCAGTTCAGTCAAAGCCTCAGCTTCATGTTACATTTAATCCCAGAACAACCTCAATTAGTAGACTCATCGACCGCAGAACCTCATGACAAGTTCGATCGCCTGCTGCAAAACAAATGTGAGGAGAGAAAGAAGTCCATGGTACTTTTATCCCATGAACAGGTGCTAATACCAGGCACCACCATATGCCAGAGACTCGATAAATAAACAACTTTAAATTTAGCAACATGCCATAAAGGACCATCTATATTGTGTTCTGTTTTTTTCAGCACAAAAGGTACTGCTGCAATAGTTTTTGGAAAAGCAGTACTTCACCAGCTCACATTTCTCATTGCACGCTAACTACCACCATGACAGATCTATATGTGTGCACTATGGAAGAACATGACAAATACAAAGGGCATAAGGGATTACTTGTTTTGCCTTCTGTCCAAATGCAAAATGCATCCGAACAGATATTGGCAGATTTCTCTTCCAAAAGCAAACTCGTCCGCCTTTCACAAAAACTGCCTCACTGCGCCCAAACGGGCCCTTACTTCCCCTTGCCATTCTCAGTCCAGACGCTGTCCCATGAGGAGTTAGCGTGCAATGAGAAATGTGAGCTGGTGAAGTACTGCTTTTCCAAAAACTATTGCAGCAGTACCTTTTGTGCTGAAAAAAACAGAACACAATATAGATGGTCCTTTATGGCATGTTGCTAAATTTAAAGTTGTTTATTTATCGAGTCTCTGGCATATGGTGGTGCCTGGTATTAGCACCTGTTCATGGGATAAAAGTACCATGGACTTCTTTCTCTCCTCACATTTGTTTTGCAGCAGGCGATCGAACTTGTCATGAGGTTCTGCGGTCGATGAGTCTACTAATTGAGGTTGTTCTGGGATTAAATGTAACATGAAGCTGAGGCTTTGACTGAACTGGAGCGCGTTTTCTCCTTTTTCTTACATACATGGGGGAACGGAGGATAACATAATTGGTCGCCAATGTATGCTTATTCTGGTGACTCCAGAGATTTTCATGTGGCTGATGCAACAGTATTGTTCTTGTTGAGCATATGGTTCACCCCTTGAGTATGTATATTGGTGGTTCACCCGGTGGTTCACCCCTTGAGTATATATGTTGGTTGGTGAAACAGAAAAAAAAAATATGGGTGTTGGTTACGGACTGTTTTGTCTTGTTTGTCGTCCAAGCCTAGTCTCCTTTTCTCTTCATATTTTGGTGTTACGCTTCTGGTAACAGCTTCTATGTGCCAGAAGGATCGTCGTAGCCTTCACCCTTCAGTCCATTGTTGACTTAAAATTGCAAACGTGCTCTACTCTCCCCACCCAAATTGCACTTTTATGACTTTGGGCCTGCTTGGTTGGCTTCTAATTCTTGCCCAATCAATATCATGGGAAGCCAAAAATTTTTAGTCGTCAATTGGTTCATTATCAAAGAATTGGCACAATAATGTTTATGGCAAAAGTTTTAGCAAATCTCTAGAAACTTCTAAAATTGCGTAAGAGAGAAAAAAGTGCTTTACATTATTATTACGGCACTCAACCAAATTCACAAATATGTTTTTTTTTCTAACTTTGGGGGCACAGGCATTGAAATGTTGCTGTTTACATTGGAGGCAACATTGTTCCCAGCAGCAGAAACAACTTCTCCATGTTTTGCTGTCCCAGAAGCTTCAACAACATCACTGGTGCTACCACCAGAGGGCGGCTTAAAAGGCACTGGGCCAGATGAAGCTCCTGCACGTTCCCACGGTTTCGGAGGTGGATTACCAGCTGCCAATCACATCCATGGACAAATTTTCGTTAAGCCTCCAACCAGAAACAAAGATGGAACTACTCACACATTAAAAAGAAACGTGAAGTGGTATCCATAAGACTATATGGTACAACAATACAGACTGGGGATCAAATAAAGTTCCTGCTTAAGAACAAAACAAAACAACAATGCGGAATGTGAACCAAAAAAAAAAACAAGAACTAGTTCAAGCCCTGATGGCCTGATCATTACTTGCATTTGCAGCATGTGTAAAACCAAAGCCCGCAAACACGGTGAGACTTCAATCTTTTGGTTCTTCAATATGTAGGTAATGTACATCAGAGATACAGCATCCATCACTAATACATCGAAGGACAGGTAATGTTTAAACTATGGATCTCAAGGAACTGGAAATATGGACTGAATGAACAAGAGCAGGAAGCAAAGCATCACAAATGAGTGCTTCCAAAACTAACTTTATAGTTCCATGAAACACAAAATACCAGAATGCTTATATTAGTGTTTGCCAAGCATATATTGATGACTTTTGATAATATAACACACCCACTATACTTGCCACCCTAGGTTTTAAATTACTTCTACATTTGTACTCAACATCTATCAACAAATGATTCAAATGGATTGTACCTACATCATCTAGCGAAGAAATAACGAAGGACAAATGGTGGCATAAATGCAAGCACAAGGCTAAAAGCTCATAACCATATCCCGTTTTCTGTGAAATACAGGATCCCAACAAGCGCAGCAGCGTTTGAAACCAAAGAAGCTCACGCCTTAGCGAAAAGCCGACCTAGAAGGCAGCAAGTTCGTCTTTGCGCGTGCCCTTATCTTAATCGCGTCAATTTTCCTTCGCCGGACGGCCGGAGTAGCATATCTAGCAACAGCCCGGGTGAGACGTTCGGCGCAAAACTAAGAGCCCTTCCCCTTCCCGCAAAACATTCACGGGAGCACGAGGATCCCCAAGCACCGCCACCAGCGGCACAGCCGCGGACCTCCCAATCCCAAACCGACCACCAATCGGGCCGAAATCGGGCACGAATTGGACCGATTCCCCACCCTCGCCCTCGCCCTCACCCTCACCCTCATCCGGCGACCTGATGACCAACCAGCCCGCCGGCCGGATCGCATCAGCGACGCACGCAACCGATCAATCAGACACGACACGCGTGAGCACGAAAGGAAAGGGGGTCCGACAAGGAGGGCGTCGACGAACCTGCTGCCATGGCGTGAGCTGCGCCGCGCCGGCCGGTGGTTCGGCTAGATCAGGCGGGCGTGGGGCGGCCGCGGTTTGTCTCCCCACCTCGATTGCTCCGTTCAACGCCGCGGTCGCGGAGAAGAGAAGAGAAAGCGTCCAGGCCCAGCCGAGGCGCCCACGGCACGCGGCGGACAGGACGGCTGCCTAATCCGGGCTCCGTCCGCGTCCAAGGGAGTTTCGGGGAGGCTAGCCTGACCCACCCGAGTGGCGGAGTCGAGTCGAGTCGCACTCGGCGGCACACGACTCCTTCCGGTTCAGTCAAGACTCATCGAAGCGTCAAATTGGAGAGGTCAACAGGACTGGGTCGTTTCTTGCTGTCGCTGAAAGCCTGGCGTGTGGGATGCAGGGCATGTTTAGATGGGATTATAAAATCTGGATCTAGCATAAAAATAACTTTTGATGTTTCTTGGACTACGTGCCGGTGTGTTAGAATCCTTTAAAATCCTATAGCGTTTGAAAGGGATTCTGAGATTCTAAGGTTTTTTTTAACCAGGTTTTTAAAATCCCTAGGTATTTTTTTTCGGTACCTTAGGGCACGCGCAACGGAGGCACACACCCGTGTTAGCCTCAGCTTAAAGTAAGCACCACGTCTGCTAGAAAAAAATAAGACCACCACCTATCCATCCTTGTTCTTCTCCTTGCACTGATCTTGCATGAAAAAAGTACATGCACGTCACAATGCAGACTACTTTTCAGCTTTTCTTCTCTCTCATCTCTCAGGCTACTACTTTTGGGTCATAGTGCATTCTTGATAGCGGTTTCTGCTTTTTGTCAGTTGAGGCTAATAGTTCCTCTGTAGGGTACCATGACCATTTGCGAAGCCACCAAACCGTATGACATGGAATTTTGATGTACAGTTGGAGGCTGGGGTAGCACACCAACATGGAGCGTTGGGGAAGCCCTTAGGGGCGTGTTTGTTTGCTTGGATTAGGGTGGCTGGCGCGTACCAGCCGGGCCCGAGTAGCACTAGGCAGCCCCAAGCGGTGCAACTGGGGTTGTTTGTTTGCCTGAAAGCAGCAGGGACTGGCTGAGGGTGAGATGGTGTTTGTTTGCCTGCCTCAAGTGTCAGAATTCCCCAACTATCATCAACTACCACCTAGAGATGGTGTTTGTTTGCCTGGCTAGCTGGTGGTGTGCACCGGCTATGCATTGGCAGCAACAAGAACACAAGTAAACAGCTGCTGCTTAAGCATTTTGAACCCAAAGTTAATACAACAGTTAATTGAGCATTGTACCACTACATTAACAGCTACATCAAACCTAACCATCACACTTAGAACTAGAACATGTGCTCATCTTGTACCACAAGAAACAGACATAGATTAATAGGACAACAATTACAACTGTTTTGAAGGAGACGGATGGTGGAGCAGCTGTTGGTTTTGGAAAATTGAAGTCGTCATCAACAGCCAAGGGTGGTTTTGAGTTGGTTCTTGAGTTGAATGCAGCAATTCCATCTTCATAGGTACTGTGCTTCTTATAAGAAGCACCAGGAAACCTATGAACTTGGTCCTGATAATCAGGCCAGTTGTAGTAAACTCCAGGCCGACGGCCAGTGAACACAACATAGCAGAGACTCATCTCTATTCTGCAAAACCCAAACAGGCTACCTCAGTTTTCACCAGAGTAGAACAGTCACCAAAATGAACAAGAACATCATTGGCAGCAGTGAACCGGGCGTCAGTCATGTGGTTGATGGTCACAAACCATCAGTTTCCTTTGGATGCTTCACCTTGTGTTCAACCAAAATGAGAGTTGGTTTGGTCACAAGGAGAAGACACAAAAAGCAAACTTGATGATCTGCATCCTAATCCATCCAACATCAAAGACATCATTGGCAAATAAAGAAGGTGGCCTCAGATATTTTTTTCAACTTCACATATGCACAAAGAATCACTGGTGGCACTGAAGAAGACTGAAAAGATGAAGGCAGAAATCAAGCAAACACTGGACCATAAAAATGGCAAGATGTTTATTCAAGGAAGCACTGAACAACATCAATCAAGCACTGGACTATACTGTGGCAGAGGGCATGTTTGTTTGCCTGGACAGAAGATCAAAGAGCCAACAGACAGCCCTAGTTGCACCAATGATAGGAAACCAAAACAACAACAGAAAAACCAAGCAGTGCCACCTCATTCAATAATTTTCATCATCACAGGCCTAAGCAATTTCCATCTTCACATCCCACACAAGAATTCAAAAACCTGATCAGTTTTGGTGAATGGTTGCAAACCATGGGACACACCCATCCACTGCCACCACCATGAAGATACATGAACAACTCATGATGTTGGTAGGGAATGGATGTGTCCCATGGTTAGCCATACTAGTCAACAAAAGCAAAACAGCACAAAGAACCAATGAAGGCAATAGGTAACAACTGAATAAATAGATACATAATAACATAGAATGGTACATCACTGAATAATTAGGTGTATCAAGCAGTAGCATCCTCACAGTGCCTTACTAGATGAAGTACCAGAAGCCAGGGCTGCTACAGCAATCAAGAAGCTGGACAAATATTAGATATAGTTAGCCACCCCCCAAATGAGCAACCCAAAAAGGACAGGTGCTAGTCAATCAAGCTACCTTGCTGCACAAAAGACCCTATGCCACTGCACAAAAGATTAGGGAAGGAGAGTGGTTAAGGAGGGTGGAGAACATATACTTCTCAACTTCTTCCCTCCTCTAGCTTGCTCTAGAAGCAGAGTGCAAGCAGCCTAGAGGTAGTAGTCCTTGGCTAGGAAAGTCCTAAGCCAGAGAACTCTATGGCTGTTCACCATGTCCACAAAAGCCCTACCTTGGGACTTGTTGTCCAGCAGATGGCTGAAAGCAACAATCAGAGCCTCCTCTAAGAAGCCTGGCATGTACATGATAGCCTGGTAGAGGTCAGCATCAACATGCGCAGGCCCAGTTTCCCTCAAAGCATTGGCCACATTGTTCACAGCATCAATCATGTTGGTCATGAGAAGCATCTCTTCCTCGCTGAAGCAAGACATCTTCCTCTTCCCACCCACTGTTGAGGTAAGCGGGTCTATTGCCCTGCTGCTCTCCCCATGGTCAGGCTTCTCATCCACCTGCTGGCTCCCAAATGTGCTCTCCATCTTACCTGGTGCAGTGTCAGTGGTGTTGCTGTTCACCCCAAGTGGCTCATTGGATCATACAGCAAACCTCCCAGTTGCCATGGAGCTGCCAAAGATGGTGTCCATCTGCTCATAGAACCTAATGGGGGGTGTTGAGGTACTCAGCATCCTTGGGATGGTCCTGCAAGAACAAAGAACAAACAATACAATGTTAGTACTGCAGGTTGCAATTGAAAAGAACAAAATAAATGGAATGGTACAATGTAAACAGTAAAGAGCATACCTTAACATGTCCAGCATAGTGGTCCTGGTCCAACATGATGGCCTTGGTCTCATCATCCCAAAGTGCCCCACTAAGATCCTTGAGCTTGCACACTCTTCCCAACCTCTGCCTCCACTTTCTAAGGTGGTTGTACACCTGTGTGGAGGTTACCTCCTCACCAGAGAACCCCCTAAGATCCTTAGCAATCTAGTTCACATCCTTTTCCTTGAACCCCTTGTTTGCCCTAGCGCCAGACTGGATGAGTTGACTCATCCTGCGCAGCACAAAGCCACTGGTGTTGTTAGTCCACCTCATAGGTGGCCTAAGCACCAGCATTGGCAGCAGTAGCAGCATTCCCATTGGCAGCAGCAGGTGGTTGCACATTGGCACCAGCAGGAGGAGGAGCCCCACCAGCAGGGGCAGCAGCAGCAGCATTCCCATTGGTAGCAGCAGGTGGTTGCACATTGGCACCAGCAGGAGGAGGAGCCCCACCAGCAGGGGCAGCAGCAACAGGCATCCCAACCCTAGGCATCCATGAGGCATCAGTCACAAAGCCCTCAGCAGCACCATCAGCAGTGACATTGATAGCAGACATCCTAAGTAGGGCAGCAAGGTAGCATTTAACTAACACATACACTAGCAATAGCACAAGACCAGCAATGAAACTTACAATTAAAAACCCACAGGAAAGGCAATTGAAAACCATTAGTCTCGGCATTGTCCATTACATAGATCATTAGTCATACACATAGTTCATTTGTTCCATACAAAGGCAGCCTGACTGCTTTGAAATTATTGCATAAATGTGGCATAATTGTTCAAGTCCTAGAAGTACCCCCATTGGCCCACATGCTAGAAGAGATAGCATTGTTGGTATTTCTTAACGCAAACAGAAATAATCCGCGAGTGCACGGAATTACCGTTGTAGCACTTCACCCAGAAGTATTCAGGGTATCGTATTTTCCACAGGGAACGGAGATACTCTTCTAGCTAATTTGTCCAAGGACAACACAAGGATAGAGTTGGAAAGGGTAAAGATGGATTCCTATGGCTTTAGGGTCTAAGGATAGTTAAACTCTACTTCTACTTGTTTACTTCGGACACTGGATCGCACCTGGTCTGCCAAGTGATCCCGGCCTGTAGCTCTACACTGAACCCGAACGTGAACGTGAGGTATTACAAGGAACGAACAGGGCCCAGCCATGTGAAGAAAAAGGCCAAAACCCAAAGCAAACCTTCTCCAAATGGCGTCAACCACTACAGGACCCATCAAGAAGCCTAGAAGAGGACACCCACCAAAGTTGGGCTCAATTGGGCCCAGCCAGGGAGCAGCTGCACCCAGGGGGCGGCCGCACCCTTACTGGCGCTCCTCGGGCCCAGTTTTCTCAAGGCGGTGCATTAAATGCACTAGAGGGTGGTGCGGGGGTGCTTCGAAGAATATTCCTCCTTAAATCGCCTAACAACCTGCTATAAAAGGAGGAGGTGCCCCCCCTCACACCAACAACACACCAAGGAAGAGCAACATCACATTTGACCTTCACTCCAAGGCTTAGGCCATAGCTACCTAGAGTTGAGTAGTAGGAAGAGATGTGAGGGAGAGTTCGGGAAAGTACCGGACCTGTTAGTAGTCTTCCCCCGCTTGTACCTCAACGAACACCTGTACCTCAACGGATTCCTCCGCTAAGTGAGTGTTCGTGGTTCTTATGGTCATAAGTCTTTCGATTAGCTAAACTTTATTCTTATTTGCTTACGGGTTTTTCGTCCGTTCTTGTAGCAGATACTCTAGTAGAGGGCTCCTGATAGAGACAGATACCCCTATACGACGCTAAAGTAGTAGTCGATAGCGTAGACATGGTGTTTAGGCTAGAGGCTACCTTCGTTTGCATCATACCCCACGGTTATGGGGTAGGCGGCAGGTGGTGACAGCCCTGTTCGTTCCTTGTAATACCTCACGTTCACGTTCGGGTTCAGTGTAGAGCTACAGGCCGGGATCACTTGGCAGACCAGGTGCGATCCAGTGTCCGAAGTAAACAAGTAGAAGTAGAGTTTAACTATCCTTAGACCCTAAAGCCATAGGAATCCATCTTTACCCTTTCCAACTCTATCCTTGTGTTGTCCTTGGACAAATTAGCTAGAAGAGTATCTCCGTTCCCTGTGGAAAATACGATACCCTGAATACTTCTGGGTGAAGTGCTACAACGGTAATTCCGTGCACTCGCGGATTATTTCTGTTTGCGTTAAGAAATACCAACAATGCTATCTCTTCTAGCATGTGGGCCAATGGGGGTACTTCTAGGACTTGAACAATTATGCCACATTTATGCAATAATTTCAAAGCAGTCAGGCTGCCTTTGTATGGAACAAATGAACTATGTGTATGACTAATGATCTATGTAATGGACAATGCCGAGACTAATGGTTTTCAATTGCCTTTCCTGTGGGTTTTTAATTGTAAGTTTCATTGCTGGTCTTGTGCTATTGCTAGTGTATGTGTTAGTTAAATGCTACCTTGCTGCCCTACTTAGGATGTCTGCTATCAATGTCACTGCTGATGGTGCTGCTGAGGGCTTTGTGACTGATGCCTCATGGATGCCTAGGGTTGGGATGCCTGTTGCTGCTGCCCCTGCTGGTGGGGCTCCTCCTCCTGCTGGTGCCAATGTGCAACCACCTGCTGCTACCAATGGGAATGCTGCTGCTGCTGCCCCTGCTGGTGGGGCTCCTCCTCCTGCTGGTGCCAATGTGCAACCACCTGCTGCTGCCAATGGGAATGCTGCTACTGCTGCCAATGCTGGTGCTTAGGCCACCTATGAGGTGGACTAACAACACCAGTGGCTTTGTGCTGCGCAGGATGAGTCAACTCATCCAGTCTGGCGCTAGGGCAAACAAGGGGTTCAAGGAAAAGGATGTGAACTAGATTGCTAAGGATCTTAGGGGGTTCTCTGGTGAGGAGGTAACCTCCACACAGGTGTACAACCACCTTAGAAAGTGGAGGCAGAGGTTGGGAAGAGTGTGCAAGCTCAAGGATCTTAGTGGGGCACTTTGGGATGATGAGACCAAGGCCATCATGTTGGACCAGGACCACTATGCTGGACATGTTAAGGTATGCTCTTTACTGTTTACATTGTACCATTCCATTTATTTTGTTCTTTTCAATTGCAACCTGCAGTACTAACATTGTATTGTTTGTTCTTTGTTCTTGCAGGACCATCCCAAGGATGCTGAGTACCTCAACACCCCCATTAGGTTCTATGAGCAGATGGACACCATCTTTGGCAGCTCCATGGCAACTGGGAGGTTTGCTGTATGATCCAATGAGCCACTTGGGGTGAACAGCAACACCACTGACACTGCACCAGGTAAGATGGAGAGCACATTTGGGAGCCAGCAGGTGGATGAGAAGCCTGACCATGGGGAGAGCAGCAGGGCAATAGACCCGCTTACCTCAACAGTGGGTGGGAAGAGGAAGATGTCTTGCTTCAGCGAGGAAGAGATGCTTCTCATGACCAACATGATTGATGCTGTGAACAATGTGGCCAATGCTTTGAGGGAAACTGGGCCTGCGCATGTTGATGCTGACCTCTACCAGGCTATCATGTACATGCCAGGCTTCTTAGAGGAGGCTCTGATTGTTGCTTTCAGCCATCTGCTGGACAACAAGTCCCAAGGTAGGGCTTTTGTGGACATGGTGAACAGCCATAGAGTTCTCTGGCTTAGGACTTTCCTAGCCAAGGACTACTACCTCTAGGCTGCTTGCACTCTGCTTCTAGAGCAAGCTAGAGGAGGGAAGAAGTTGAGAAGTATATGTTCTCCACCCTCCTTAACCACTCTCCTTCCCTAATCTTTTGTGCAGTGGCATAGGGTCTTTTGTGCAGCAAGGTAGCTTGATTGACTAGCACCTGTCCTTTTTGGGTTGCTCATTTGGGGGGTGGCTAACTATATCTAATATTTGTCCAGCTTCTTGATTGCTGTAGCAGCCCTGGCTTCTGGTACTTCATCTAGTAAGGCACTGTGAGGATGCTACTGCTTGATACACCTAATTATTCAGTGATGTACCATTCTATGTTATTATGTATCTATTTATTCAGTTGTTACCTATTGCCTTCATTGGTTCTTTGTGCTGTTTTGCTTTTGTTGACTAGTATGGCTAACCATGGGACACATCCATTCCCTACCAACATCATGAGTTGTTCATGTATCTTCATGGTGGTGGCAGTGGATGGGTGTGTCCCATGGTTTGCAACCATTCACCAAAACTGATCAGGTTTTTGAATTCTTGTGTGGGATGTGAAGATGGAAATTGCTTAGGCCTGTGATGATGAAAATTATTGAATGAGGTGGCACTGCTTGGTTTTTCTGTTGTTGTTTTGGTTTCCTATCATTGGTGCAACTAGGGCTGTCTGTTGGCTCTTTGATCTTCTGTCCAGGCAAACAAACATGCCCTCTGCCACAGTATAGTCCAGTGCTTGATTGATGTTGTTCAGTGCTTCCTTGAATAAACATCTTGCCATTTTTATGGTCCAGTGTTTGCTTGATTTCTGCCTTCATCTTTTCAGTCTTCTTCAGTGCCACCAGTGATTCTTTGTGCATATGTGAAGTTGAAAAAAATATCTGAGGCCACCTTCTTTATTTGCCAATGATGTCTTTGATGTTGGATGGATTAGGATGCAGATCATCAAGTTTGCTTTTTGTGTCTTCTCCTTGTGACCAAACCAACTCTCATTTTGGTTGAACACAAGGTGAAGCATCCAAAGGAAACTGATGGTTTGTGACCATCAACCACATGACTGACGCCCGGTTCACTGCTGCCAATGATGTTCTTGTTCATTTTGGTGACTGTTCTACTCTGGTGAAAACTGAGGTAGCCTGTTTGGGTTTTGCAGAATAGAGATGAGTCTCTGCTATGTTGTGTTCACTGGCCGTCGGCCTGGAGTTTACTACAACTGGCCTGATTATCAGGACCAAGTTCATAGGTTTCCTGGTGCTTCTTATAAGAAGCACAGTACCTATGAAGATGGAATTGCTGCATTCAACTCAAGAACCAACTCAAAACCACCCTTGGCTGTTGATGACGACTTCAATTTTCCAAAACCAACAGCTGCTCCACCATCCGTCTCCTTCAAAACAGTTGTAATTGTTGTCCTATTAATCTATGTCTGTTTCTTGTGGTACAAGATGAGCACATGTTCTAGTTCTAAGTGTGATGGTTAGGTTTGATGTAGCTGTTAATGTAGTGGTACAATGCTCAATTAACTGTTGTATTAACTTTGGGTTCAAAATGCTTAAGCAGCAGCTGTTTACTTGTGTTCTTGTTGCTGCCAATGCATAGCCGGTGCACACCACCAGCTAGCCAGGCAAACAAACACCATCTCTAGGTGGTAGTTGATGATAGTTGGGGAATTCTGACACTTGAGGCAGGCAAACAAACACCATCTCACCCTCAGCCAGTCCCTGCTGCTTTCAGGCAAACAAACAACCCCAGTTGCACCGCTTGGGGCTGCCTAGTGCTACTCGGGCCCGGCTGGTACGCGCCAGCCACCCTAATCCAAGCAAACAAACACGCCCCTAAGGGCTTCCCCAACGCTCCATGTTGGTGTGCTACCCCAGCCTCCAACTGTACATCAAAATTCCATGTCATACGGTTTGGTGGCTTCGCAAATGGTCATGGTACCCTACAGAGGAACTATTAGCCTCAACTGACAAAAAGCAGAAACCGCTATCAAGAATGCACTATGACCCAAAAGTAGTAGCCTGAGAGATGAGAGAGAAGAAAAGCTGAAAAGTAGTCTGCATTGTGACGTGCATGTACTTTTTTCATGCAAGATCAGTGCAAGGAGAAGAACAAGGATGGATAGGTGGTGGTCTTATTTTTTTCTAGCAGACGTGGTGCTTACTTTAAGCTGAGGCTAACACGGGTGTGTGCCTCCGTTGCGCGTGCCCTAAGGTACCGAAAAAAAATACCTAGGGATTTTAAAAACCTGGTTAAAAAAAACCTTAGAATCTCAGAATCCCTTTCAAACGCTATAGGATTTTAAAGGATTCTAACACACCGGCACGTAGTCCAAGAAACATCAAAAGTTATTTTTATGCTAGATCCAGATTTTATAATCCCATCTAAACATGCCCTGCATCCCACACGCCAGGCTTTCAGCGACAGCAAGAAACGACCCAGTCCTGTTGACCTCTCCAATTTGACGCTTCGATGAGTCTTGACTGAACCGGAAGGAGTCGTGTGCCGCCGAGTGCGACTCGACTCGACTCCGCCACTCGGGTGGGTCAGGCTAGCCTCCCCGAAACTCCCTTGGACGCGGACGGAGCCCGGATTAGGCAGCCGTCCTGTCCGCCGCGTGCCGTGGGCGCCTCGGCTGGGCCTGGACGCTTTCTCTTCTCTTCTCCGCGACCGCGGCGTTGAACGGAGCAATCGAGGTGGGGAGACAAACCGCGGCCGCCCCACGCCCGCCTGATCTAGCCGAACCACCGGCCGGCGCGGCGCAGCTCACGCCATGGCAGCAGGTTCGTCGACGCCCTCCTTGTCGGACCCCCTTTCCTTTCGTGCTCACGCGTGTCGTGTCTGATTGATCGGTTGCGTGCGTCGCTGATGCGATCCGGCCGGCGGGCTGGTTGGTCATCAGGTCGCCGGATGAGGGTGAGGGTGAGGGCGAGGGCGAGGGTGGGGAATCGGTCCAATTCGTGCCCGATTTCGGCCCGATTGGTGGTCGGTTTGGGATTGGGAGGTCCGCGGCTGTGCCGCTGGTGGCGGTGCTTGGGGATCCTCGTGCTCCCGTGAATGTTTTGCGGGAAGGGGAAGGGCTCTTAGTTTTGCGCCGAACGTCTCACCCGGGCTGTTGCTAGATATGCTACTCCGGCCGTCCGGCGAAGGAAAATTGACGCGATTAAGATAAGGGCACGCGCAAAGACGAACTTGCTGCCTTCTAGGTCGGCTTTTCGCTAAGGCGTGAGCTTCTTTGGTTTCAAACGCTGCTGCGCTTGTTGGGATCCTGTATTTCACAGAAAACGGGATATGGTTATGAGCTTTTAGCCTTGTGCTTGCATTTATGCCACCATTTGTCCTTCGTTATTTCTTCGCTAGATGATGTAGGTACAATCCATTTGAATCATTTGTTGATAGATGTTGAGTACAAATGTAGAAGTAATTTAAAACCTAGGGTGGCAAGTATAGTGGGTGTGTTATATTATCAAAAGTCATCAATATATGCTTGGCAAACACTAATATAAGCATTCTGGTATTTTGTGTTTCATGGAACTATAAAGTTAGTTTTGGAAGCACTCATTTGTGATGCTTTGCTTCCTGCTCTTGTTCATTCAGTCCATATTTCCAGTTCCTTGAGATCCATAGTTTAAACATTACCTGTCCTTCGATGTATTAGTGATGGATGCTGTATCTCTGATGTACATTACCTACATATTGAAGAACCAAAGTTAATACAACAGTTAATTGAGCATTGTACCACTACATTAACAGCTACATCAAACCTAACCATCACACTTAGAACTAGAACATGTGCTCATCTTGTACCACAAGAAACAGACATAGATTAATAGGACAACAATTACAACTGTTTTGAAGGAGACGGATGGTGGAGCAGCTGTTGGTTTTGGAAAATTGAAGTCGTCATCAACAGCCAAGGGTGGTTTTGAGTTGGTTCTTGAGTTGAATGCAGCAATTCCATCTTCATAGGTACTGTGCTTCTTATAAGAAGCACCAGGAAACCTATGAACTTGGTCCTGATAATCAGGCCAGTTGTAGTAAACTCCAGGCCGACGGCCAGTGAACACAACATAGCAGAGACTCATCTCTATTCTGCAAAACCCAAACAGGCTACCTCAGTTTTCACCAGAGTAGAACAGTCACCAAAATGAACAAGAACATCATTGGCAGCAGTGAACCGGGCGTCAGTCATGTGGTTGATGGTCACAAACCATCAGTTTCCTTTGGATGCTTCACCTTGTGTTCAACCAAAATGAGAGTTGGTTTGGTCACAAGGAGAAGACACAAAAAGCAAACTTGATGATCTGCATCCTAATCCATCCAACATCAAAGACATCATTGGCAAATAAAGAAGGTGGCCTCAGATATTTTTTTCAACTTCACATATGCACAAAGAATCACTGGTGGCACTGAAGAAGACTGAAAAGATGAAGGCAGAAATCAAGCAAACACTGGACCATAAAAATGGCAAGATGTTTATTCAAGGAAGCACTGAACAACATCAATCAAGCACTGGACTATACTGTGGCAGAGGGCATGTTTGTTTGCCTGGACAGAAGATCAAAGAGCCAACAGACAGCCCTAGTTGCACCAATGATAGGAAACCAAAGAAGCTCACGCCTTAGCGAAAAGCCGACCTAGAAGGCAGCAAGTTCGTCTTTGCGCGTGCCCTTATCTTAATCGCGTCAATTTTCCTTCGCCGGACGGCCGGAGTAGCATATCTAGCAACAGCCCGGGTGAGACGTTCGGCGCAAAACTAAGAGCCCTTCCCCTTCCCGCAAAACATTCACGGGAGCACGAGGATCCCCAAGCACCGCCACCAGCGGCACAGCCGCGGACCTCCCAATCCCAAACCGACCACCAATCGGGCCGAAATCGGGCACGAATTGGACCGATTCCCCACCCTCGCCCTCGCCCTCACCCTCACCCTCATCCGGCGACCTGATGACCAACCAGCCCGCCGGCCGGATCGCATCAGCGACGCACGCAACCGATCAATCAGACACGACACGCGTGAGCACGAAAGGAAAGGGGGTCCGACAAGGAGGGCGTCGACGAACCTGCTGCCATGGCGTGAGCTGCGCCGCGCCGGCCGGTGGTTCGGCTAGATCAGGCGGGCGTGGGGCGGCCGCGGTTTGTCTCCCCACCTCGATTGCTCCGTTCAACGCCGCGGTCGCGGAGAAGAGAAGAGAAAGCGTCCAGGCCCAGCCGAGGCGCCCACGGCACGCGGCGGACAGGACGGCTGCCTAATCCGGGCTCCGTCCGCGTCCAAGGGAGTTTCGGGGAGGCTAGCCTGACCCACCCGAGTGGCGGAGTCGAGTCGAGTCGCACTCGGCGGCACACGACTCCTTCCGGTTCAGTCAAGACTCATCGAAGCGTCAAATTGGAGAGGTCAACAGGACTGGGTCGTTTCTTGCTGTCGCTGAAAGCCTGGCGTGTGGGATGCAGGGCATGTTTAGATGGGATTATAAAATCTGGATCTAGCATAAAAATAACTTTTGATGTTTCTTGGACTACGTGCCGGTGTGTTAGAATCCTTTAAAATCCTATAGCGTTTGAAAGGGATTCTGAGATTCTAAGGTTTTTTTTAACCAGGTTTTTAAAATCCCTAGGTATTTTTTTTCGGTACCTTAGGGCACGCGCAACGGAGGCACACACCCGTGTTAGCCTCAGCTTAAAGTAAGCACCACGTCTGCTAGAAAAAAATAAGACCACCACCTATCCATCCTTGTTCTTCTCCTTGCACTGATCTTGCATGAAAAAAGTACATGCACGTCACAATGCAGACTACTTTTCAGCTTTTCTTCTCTCTCATCTCTCAGGCTACTACTTTTGGGTCATAGTGCATTCTTGATAGCGGTTTCTGCTTTTTGTCAGTTGAGGCTAATAGTTCCTCTGTAGGGTACCATGACCATTTGCGAAGCCACCAAACCGTATGACATGGAATTTTGATGTACAGTTGGAGGCTGGGGTAGCACACCAACATGGAGCGTTGGGGAAGCCCTTAGGGGCGTGTTTGTTTGCTTGGATTAGGGTGGCTGGCGCGTACCAGCCGGGCCCGAGTAGCACTAGGCAGCCCCAAGCGGTGCAACTGGGGTTGTTTGTTTGCCTGAAAGCAGCAGGGACTGGCTGAGGGTGAGATGGTGTTTGTTTGCCTGCCTCAAGTGTCAGAATTCCCCAACTATCATCAACTACCACCTAGAGATGGTGTTTGTTTGCCTGGCTAGCTGGTGGTGTGCACCGGCTATGCATTGGCAGCAACAAGAACACAAGTAAACAGCTGCTGCTTAAGCATTTTGAACCCAAAGTTAATACAACAGTTAATTGAGCATTGTACCACTACATTAACAGCTACATCAAACCTAACCATCACACTTAGAACTAGAACATGTGCTCATCTTGTACCACAAGAAACAGACATAGATTAATAGGACAACAATTACAACTGTTTTGAAGGAGACGGATGGTGGAGCAGCTGTTGGTTTTGGAAAATTGAAGTCGTCATCAACAGCCAAGGGTGGTTTTGAGTTGGTTCTTGAGTTGAATGCAGCAATTCCATCTTCATAGGTACTGTGCTTCTTATAAGAAGCACCAGGAAACCTATGAACTTGGTCCTGATAATCAGGCCAGTTGTAGTAAACTCCAGGCCGACGGCCAGTGAACACAACATAGCAGAGACTCATCTCTATTCTGCAAAACCCAAACAGGCTACCTCAGTTTTCACCAGAGTAGAACAGTCACCAAAATGAACAAGAACATCATTGGCAGCAGTGAACCGGGCGTCAGTCATGTGGTTGATGGTCACAAACCATCAGTTTCCTTTGGATGCTTCACCTTGTGTTCAACCAAAATGAGAGTTGGTTTGGTCACAAGGAGAAGACACAAAAAGCAAACTTGATGATCTGCATCCTAATCCATCCAACATCAAAGACATCATTGGCAAATAAAGAAGGTGGCCTCAGATATTTTTTTCAACTTCACATATGCACAAAGAATCACTGGTGGCACTGAAGAAGACTGAAAAGATGAAGGCAGAAATCAAGCAAACACTGGACCATAAAAATGGCAAGATGTTTATTCAAGGAAGCACTGAACAACATCAATCAAGCACTGGACTATACTGTGGCAGAGGGCATGTTTGTTTGCCTGGACAGAAGATCAAAGAGCCAACAGACAGCCCTAGTTGCACCAATGATAGGAAACCAAAACAACAACAGAAAAACCAAGCAGTGCCACCTCATTCAATAATTTTCATCATCACAGGCCTAAGCAATTTCCATCTTCACATCCCACACAAGAATTCAAAAACCTGATCAGTTTTGGTGAATGGTTGCAAACCATGGGACACACCCATCCACTGCCACCACCATGAAGATACATGAACAACTCATGATGTTGGTAGGGAATGGATGTGTCCCATGGTTAGCCATACTAGTCAACAAAAGCAAAACAGCACAAAGAACCAATGAAGGCAATAGGTAACAACTGAATAAATAGATACATAATAACATAGAATGGTACATCACTGAATAATTAGGTGTATCAAGCAGTAGCATCCTCACAGTGCCTTACTAGATGAAGTACCAGAAGCCAGGGCTGCTACAGCAATCAAGAAGCTGGACAAATATTAGATATAGTTAGCCACCCCCCAAATGAGCAACCCAAAAAGGACAGGTGCTAGTCAATCAAGCTACCTTGCTGCACAAAAGACCCTATGCCACTGCACAAAAGATTAGGGAAGGAGAGTGGTTAAGGAGGGTGGAGAACATATACTTCTCAACTTCTTCCCTCCTCTAGCTTGCTCTAGAAGCAGAGTGCAAGCAGCCTAGAGGTAGTAGTCCTTGGCTAGGAAAGTCCTAAGCCAGAGAACTCTATGGCTGTTCACCATGTCCACAAAAGCCCTACCTTGGGACTTGTTGTCCAGCAGATGGCTTCTGGTACTTCATCTAGTAAGGCACTGTGAGGATGCTACTGCTTGATACACCTAATTATTCAGTGATGTACCATTCTATGTTATTATGTATCTATTTATTCAGTTGTTACCTATTGCCTTCATTGGTTCTTTGTGCTGTTTTGCTTTTGTTGACTAGTATGGCTAACCATGGGACACATCCATTCCCTACCAACATCATGAGTTGTTCATGTATCTTCATGGTGGTGGCAGTGGATGGGTGTGTCCCATGGTTTGCAACCATTCACCAAAACTGATCAGGTTTTTGAATTCTTGTGTGGGATGTGAAGATGGAAATTGCTTAGGCCTGTGATGATGAAAATTATTGAATGAGGTGGCACTGCTTGGTTTTTCTGTTGTTGTTTTGGTTTCCTATCATTGGTGCAACTAGGGCTGTCTGTTGGCTCTTTGATCTTCTGTCCAGGCAAACAAACATGCCCTCTGCCACAGTATAGTCCAGTGCTTGATTGATGTTGTTCAGTGCTTCCTTGAATAAACATCTTGCCATTTTTATGGTCCAGTGTTTGCTTGATTTCTGCCTTCATCTTTTCAGTCTTCTTCAGTGCCACCAGTGATTCTTTGTGCATATGTGAAGTTGAAAAAAATATCTGAGGCCACCTTCTTTATTTGCCAATGATGTCTTTGATGTTGGATGGATTAGGATGCAGATCATCAAGTTTGCTTTTTGTGTCTTCTCCTTGTGACCAAACCAACTCTCATTTTGGTTGAACACAAGGTGAAGCATCCAAAGGAAACTGATGGTTTGTGACCATCAACCACATGACTGACGCCCGGTTCACTGCTGCCAATGATGTTCTTGTTCATTTTGGTGACTGTTCTACTCTGGTGAAAACTGAGGTAGCCTGTTTGGGTTTTGCAGAATAGAGATGAGTCTCTGCTATGTTGTGTTCACTGGCCGTCGGCCTGGAGTTTACTACAACTGGCCTGATTATCAGGACCAAGTTCATAGGTTTCCTGGTGCTTCTTATAAGAAGCACAGTACCTATGAAGATGGAATTGCTGCATTCAACTCAAGAACCAACTCAAAACCACCCTTGGCTGTTGATGACGACTTCAATTTTCCAAAACCAACAGCTGCTCCACCATCCGTCTCCTTCAAAACAGTTGTAATTGTTGTCCTATTAATCTATGTCTGTTTCTTGTGGTACAAGATGAGCACATGTTCTAGTTCTAAGTGTGATGGTTAGGTTTGATGTAGCTGTTAATGTAGTGGTACAATGCTCAATTAACTGTTGTATTAACTTTGGGTTCAAAATGCTTAAGCAGCAGCTGTTTACTTGTGTTCTTGTTGCTGCCAATGCATAGCCGGTGCACACCACCAGCTAGCCAGGCAAACAAACACCATCTCTAGGTGGTAGTTGATGATAGTTGGGGAATTCTGACACTTGAGGCAGGCAAACAAACACCATCTCACCCTCAGCCAGTCCCTGCTGCTTTCAGGCAAACAAACAACCCCAGTTGCACCGCTTGGGGCTGCCTAGTGCTACTCGGGCCCGGCTGGTACGCGCCAGCCACCCTAATCCAAGCAAACAAACACGCCCCTAAGGGCTTCCCCAACGCTCCATGTTGGTGTGCTACCCCAGCCTCCAACTGTACATCAAAATTCCATGTCATACGGTTTGGTGGCTTCGCAAATGGTCATGGTACCCTACAGAGGAACTATTAGCCTCAACTGACAAAAAAGCAGAAACCGCTATCAAGAATGCACTATGACCCAAAAGTAGTAGCCTGAGAGATGAGAGAGAAGAAAAGCTGAAAAGTAGTCTGCATTGTGACGTGCATGTACTTTTTTCATGCAAGATCAGTGCAAGGAGAAGAACAAGGATGGATAGGTGGTGGTCTTATTTTTTTCTAGCAGACGTGGTGCTTACTTTAAGCTGAGGCTAACACGGGTGTGTGCCTCCGTTGCGCGTGCCCTAAGGTACCGAAAAAAAATACCTAGGGATTTTAAAAACCTGGTTAAAAAAAACCTTAGAATCTCAGAATCCCTTTCAAACGCTATAGGATTTTAAAGGATTCTAACACACCGGCACGTAGTCCAAGAAACATCAAAAGTTATTTTTATGCTAGATCCAGATTTTATAATCCCATCTAAACATGCCCTGCATCCCACACGCCAGGCTTTCAGCGACAGCAAGAAACGACCCAGTCCTGTTGACCTCTCCAATTTGACGCTTCGATGAGTCTTGACTGAACCGGAAGGAGTCGTGTGCCGCCGAGTGCGACTCGACTCGACTCCGCCACTCGGGTGGGTCAGGCTAGCCTCCCCGAAACTCCCTTGGACGCGGACGGAGCCCGGATTAGGCAGCCGTCCTGTCCGCCGCGTGCCGTGGGCGCCTCGGCTGGGCCTGGACGCTTTCTCTTCTCTTCTCCGCGACCGCGGCGTTGAACGGAGCAATCGAGGTGGGGAGACAAACCGCGGCCGCCCCACGCCCGCCTGATCTAGCCGAACCACCGGCCGGCGCGGCGCAGCTCACGCCATGGCAGCAGGTTCGTCGACGCCCTCCTTGTCGGACCCCCTTTCCTTTCGTGCTCACGCGTGTCGTGTCTGATTGATCGGTTGCGTGCGTCGCTGATGCGATCCGGCCGGCGGGCTGGTTGGTCATCAGGTCGCCGGATGAGGGTGAGGGTGAGGGCGAGGGCGAGGGTGGGGAATCGGTCCAATTCGTGCCCGATTTCGGCCCGATTGGTGGTCGGTTTGGGATTGGGAGGTCCGCGGCTGTGCCGCTGGTGGCGGTGCTTGGGGATCCTCGTGCTCCCGTGAATGTTTTGCGGGAAGGGGAAGGGCTCTTAGTTTTGCGCCGAACGTCTCACCCGGGCTGTTGCTAGATATGCTACTCCGGCCGTCCGGCGAAGGAAAATTGACGCGATTAAGATAAGGGCACGCGCAACGGAGGCACACACCCGTGTTAGCCTCAGCTTAAAGTAAGCACCACGTCTGCTAGAAAAAAATAAGACCACCACCTATCCATCCTTGTTCTTCTCCTTGCACTGATCTTGCATGAAAAAAGTACATGCACGTCACAATGCAGACTACTTTTCAGCTTTTCTTCTCTCTCATCTCTCAGGCTACTACTTTTGGGTCATAGTGCATTCTTGATAGCGGTTTCTGCTTTTTGTCAGTTGAGGCTAATAGTTCCTCTGTAGGGTACCATGACCATTTGCGAAGCCACCAAACCGTATGACATGGAATTTTGATGTACAGTTGGAGGCTGGGGTAGCACACCAACATGGAGCGTTGGGGAAGCCCTTAGGGGCGTGTTTGTTTGCTTGGATTAGGGTGGCTGGCGCGTACCAGCCGGGCCCGAGTAGCACTAGGCAGCCCCAAGCGGTGCAACTGGGGTTGTTTGTTTGCCTGAAAGCAGCAGGGACTGGCTGAGGGTGAGATGGTGTTTGTTTGCCTGCCTCAAGTGTCAGAATTCCCCAACTATCATCAACTACCACCTAGAGATGGTGTTTGTTTGCCTGGCTAGCTGGTGGTGTGCACCGGCTATGCATTGGCAGCAACAAGAACACAAGTAAACAGCTGCTGCTTAAGCATTTTGAACCCAAAGTTAATACAACAGTTAATTGAGCATTGTACCACTACATTAACAGCTACATCAAACCTAACCATCACACTTAGAACTAGAACATGTGCTCATCTTGTACCACAAGAAACAGACATAGATTAATAGGACAACAATTACAACTGTTTTGAAGGAGACGGATGGTGGAGCAGCTGTTGGTTTTGGAAAATTGAAGTCGTCATCAACAGCCAAGGGTGGTTTTGAGTTGGTTCTTGAGTTGAATGCAGCAATTCCATCTTCATAGGTACTGTGCTTCTTATAAGAAGCACCAGGAAACCTATGAACTTGGTCCTGATAATCAGGCCAGTTGTAGTAAACTCCAGGCCGACGGCCAGTGAACACAACATAGCAGAGACTCATCTCTATTCTGCAAAACCCAAACAGGCTACCTCAGTTTTCACCAGAGTAGAACAGTCACCAAAATGAACAAGAACATCATTGGCAGCAGTGAACCGGGCGTCAGTCATGTGGTTGATGGTCACAAACCATCAGTTTCCTTTGGATGCTTCACCTTGTGTTCAACCAAAATGAGAGTTGGTTTGGTCACAAGGAGAAGACACAAAAAGCAAACTTGATGATCTGCATCCTAATCCATCCAACATCAAAGACATCATTGGCAAATAAAGAAGGTGGCCTCAGATATTTTTTTCAACTTCACATATGCACAAAGAATCACTGGTGGCACTGAAGAAGACTGAAAAGATGAAGGCAGAAATCAAGCAAACACTGGACCATAAAAATGGCAAGATGTTTATTCAAGGAAGCACTGAACAACATCAATCAAGCACTGGACTATACTGTGGCAGAGGGCATGTTTGTTTGCCTGGACAGAAGATCAAAGAGCCAACAGACAGCCCTAGTTGCACCAATGATAGGAAACCAAAACAACAACAGAAAAACCAAGCAGTGCCACCTCATTCAATAATTTTCATCATCACAGGCCTAAGCAATTTCCATCTTCACATCCCACACAAGAATTCAAAAACCTGATCAGTTTTGGTGAATGGTTGCAAACCATGGGACACACCCATCCACTGCCACCACCATGAAGATACATGAACAACTCATGATGTTGGTAGGGAATGGATGTGTCCCATGGTTAGCCATACTAGTCAACAAAAGCAAAACAGCACAAAGAACCAATGAAGGCAATAGGTAACAACTGAATAAATAGATACATAATAACATAGAATGGTACATCACTGAATAATTAGGTGTATCAAGCAGTAGCATCCTCACAGTGCCTTACTAGATGAAGTACCAGAAGCCAGGGCTGCTACAGCAATCAAGAAGCTGGACAAATATTAGATATAGTTAGCCACCCCCCAAATGAGCAACCCAAAAAGGACAGGTGCTAGTCAATCAAGCTACCTTGCTGCACAAAAGACCCTATGCCACTGCACAAAAGATTAGGGAAGGAGAGTGGTTAAGGAGGGTGGAGAACATATACTTCTCAACTTCTTCCCTCCTCTAGCTTGCTCTAGAAGCAGAGTGCAAGCAGCCTAGAGGTAGTAGTCCTTGGCTAGGAAAGTCCTAAGCCAGAGAACTCTATGGCTGTTCACCATGTCCACAAAAGCCCTACCTTGGGACTTGTTGTCCAGCAGATGGCTGAAAGCAACAATCAGAGCCTCCTCTAAGAAGCCTGGCATGTACATGATAGCCTGGTAGAGGTCAGCATCAACATGCGCAGGCCCAGTTTCCCTCAAAGCATTGGCCACATTGTTCACAGCATCAATCATGTTGGTCATGAGAAGCATCTCTTCCTCGCTGAAGCAAGACATCTTCCTCTTCCCACCCACTGTTGAGGTAAGCAGGTCTATTGCCCTGCTGCTCTCCCCATGGTCAGGCTTCTCATCCACCTGCTGGCTCCCAAATGTGCTCTCCATCTTACCTGGTGCAGTGTCAGTGGTGTTGCTGTTCACCCCAAGTGGCTCATTGGATCATACAGCAAACCTCCCAGTTGCCATGGAGCTGCCAAAGATGGTGTCCATCTGCTCATAGAACCTAATGGGGGTGTTGAGGTACTCAGCATCCTTGGGATGGTCCTGCAAGAACAAAGAACAAACAATACAATGTTAGTACTGCAGGTTGCAATTGAAAAGAACAAAATAAATGGAATGGTACAATGTAAACAGTAAAGAGCATACCTTAACATGTCCAGCATAGTGGTCCTGGTCCAACATGATGGCCTTGGTCTCATCATCCCAAAGTGCCCCACTAAGATCCTTGAGCTTGCACACTCTTCCCAACCTCTGCCTCCACTTTCTAAGGTGGTTGTACACCTGTGTGGAGGTTACCTCCTCACCAGAGAACCCCCTAAGATCCTTAGCAATCTAGTTCACATCCTTTTCCTTGAACCCCTTGTTTGCCCTAGCGCCAGACTGGATGAGTTGACTCATCCTGCGCAGCACAAAGCCACTGGTGTTGTTAGTCCACCTCATAGGTGGCCTAAGCACCAGCATTGGCAGCAGTAGCAGCATTCCCATTGGCAGCAGCAGGTGGTTGCACATTGGCACCAGCAGGAGGAGGAGCCCCACCAGCAGGGGCAGCAGCAGCAGCATTCCCATTGGTAGCAGCAGGTGGTTGCACATTGGCACCAGCAGGAGGAGGAGCCCCACCAGCAGGGGCAGCAGCAACAGGCATCCCAACCCTAGGCATCCATGAGGCATCAGTCACAAAGCCCTCAGCAGCACCATCAGCAGTGACATTGATAGCAGACATCCTAAGTAGGGCAGCAAGGTAGCATTTAACTAACACATACACTAGCAATAGCACAAGACCAGCAATGAAACTTACAATTAAAAACCCACAGGAAAGGCAATTGAAAACCATTAGTCTCGGCATTGTCCATTACATAGATCATTAGTCATACACATAGTTCATTTGTTCCATACAAAGGCAGCCTGACTGCTTTGAAATTATTGCATAAATGTGGCATAATTGTTCAAGTCCTAGAAGTACCCCCATTGGCCCACATGCTAGAAGAGATAGCATTGTTGGTATTTCTTAACGCAAACAGAAATAATCCGCGAGTGCACGGAATTACCGTTGTAGCACTTCACCCAGAAGTATTCAGGGTATCGTATTTTCCACAGGGAACGGAGATACTCTTCTAGCTAATTTGTCCAAGGACAACACAAGGATAGAGTTGGAAAGGGTAAAGATGGATTCCTATGGCTTTAGGGTCTAAGGATAGTTAAACTCTACTTCTACTTGTTTACTTCGGACACTGGATCGCACCTGGTCTGCCAAGTGATCCCGGCCTGTAGCTCTACACTGAACCCGAACGTGAACGTGAGGTATTACAAGGAACGAACAGGGCTGTCACCACCTGCCGCCTACCCCATAACCGTGGGGTATGATGCAAACGAAGGTAGCCTCTAGCCTAAACACCATGTCTACGCTATCGACTACTACTTTAGCGTCGTATAGGGGTATCTGTCTCTATCAGGAGCCCTCTACTAGAGTATCTGCTACAAGAACGGACGAAAAACCCGTAAGCAAATAAGAATAAAGTTTAGCTAATCGAAAGACTTATGACCATAAGAACCACGAACACTCACTTAGCGGAGGAATCCGTTGAGGTACAGGTGTTCGTTGAGGTACAAGCGGGGGAAGACTACTAACAGGTCCGGTACTTTCCCGAACTCTCCCTCACATCTCTTCCTACTACTCAACTCTAGGTAGCTATGGCCTAAGCCTTGGAGTGAAGGTCAAATGTGATGTTGCTCTTCCTTGGTGTGTTGTTGGTGTGAGGGGGGCACCTCCTCCTTTTATAGCAGGTTGTTAGGCGATTTAAGGAGGAATATTCTTCGAAGCACCCCCGCACCACCCTCTAGTGCATTTAATGCACCGCCTTGAGAAAACTGGGCCCGAGGAGCGCCAGTAAGGGTGCGGCCGCCCCCTGGGTGCAGCTGCTCCCTGGCTGGGCCCAATTGAGCCCAACTTTGGTGGGTGTCCTCTTCTAGGCTTCTTGATGGGTCCTGTAGTGGTTGACGCCATTTGGAGAAGGTTTTTGAATTCTTGTGTGGGATGTGAAGATGGAAATTGCTTAGGCCTGTGATGATGAAAATTATTGAATGAGGTGGCAGACCAGGTGCGATCCAGTGTCCGAAGTAAACAAGTAGAAGTAGAGTTTAACTATCCTTAGACCCTAAAGCCATAGGAATCCATCTTTACCCTTTCCAACTCTATCCTTGTGTTGTCCTTGGACAAATTAGCTAGAAGAGTATCTCCGTTCCCTGTGGAAAATACGATACCCTGAATACTTCTGGGTGAAGTGCTACAACGGTAATTCCGTGCACTCGCGGATTATTTCTGTTTGCGTTAAGAAATACCAACAATGCTATCTCTTCTAGCATGTGGGCCAATGGGGGTACTTCTAGGACTTGAACAATTATGCCACATTTATGCAATAATTTCAAAGCAGTCAGGCTGCCTTTGTATGGAACAAATGAACTATGTGTATGACTAATGATCTATGTAATGGACAATGCCGAGACTAATGGTTTTCAATTGCCTTTCCTGTGGGTTTTTAATTGTAAGTTTCATTGCTGGTCTTGTGCTATTGCTAGTGTATGTGTTAGTTAAATGCTACCTTGCTGCCCTACTTAGGATGTCTGCTATCAATGTCACTGCTGATGGTGCTGCTGAGGGCTTTGTGACTGATGCCTCATGGATGCCTAGGGTTGGGATGCCTGTTGCTGCTGCCCCTGCTGGTGGGGCTCCTCCTCCTGCTGGTGCCAATGTGCAACCACCTGCTGCTACCAATGGGAATGCTGCTGCTGCTGCCCCTGCTGGTGGGGCTCCTCCTCCTGCTGGTGCCAATGTGCAACCACCTGCTGCTGCCAATGGGAATGCTGCTACTGCTGCCAATGCTGGTGCTTAGGCCACCTATGAGGTGGACTAACAACACCAGTGGCTTTGTGCTGCGCAGGATGAGTCAACTCATCCAGTCTGGCGCTAGGGCAAACAAGGGGTTCAAGGAAAAGGATGTGAACTAGATTGCTAAGGATCTTAGGGGGTTCTCTGGTGAGGAGGTAACCTCCACACAGGTGTACAACCACCTTAGAAAGTGGAGGCAGAGGTTGGGAAGAGTGTGCAAGCTCAAGGATCTTAGTGGGGCACTTTGGGATGATGAGACCAAGGCCATCATGTTGGACCAGGACCACTATGCTGGACATGTTAAGGTATGCTCTTTACTGTTTACATTGTACCATTCCATTTATTTTGTTCTTTTCAATTGCAACCTGCAGTACTAACATTGTATTGTTTGTTCTTTGTTCTTGCAGGACCATCCCAAGGATGCTGAGTACCTCAACACCCCCATTAGGTTCTATGAGCAGATGGACACCATCTTTGGCAGCTCCATGGCAACTGGGAGGTTTGCTGTATGATCCAATGAGCCACTTGGGGTGAACAGCAACACCACTGACACTGCACCAGGTAAGATGGAGAGCACATTTGGGAGCCAGCAGGTGGATGAGAAGCCTGACCATGGGGAGAGCAGCAGGGCAATAGACCTGCTTACCTCAACAGTGGGTGGGAAGAGGAAGATGTCTTGCTTCAGCGAGGAAGAGATGCTTCTCATGACCAACATGATTGATGCTGTGAACAATGTGGCCAATGCTTTGAGGGAAACTGGGCCTGCGCATGTTGATGCTGACCTCTACCAGGCTATCATGTACATGCCAGGCTTCTTAGAGGAGGCTCTGATTGTTGCTTTCAGCCATCTGCTGGACAACAAGTCCCAAGGTAGGGCTTTTGTGGACATGGTGAACAGCCATAGAGTTCTCTGGCTTAGGACTTTCCTAGCCAAGGACTACTACCTCTAGGCTGCTTGCACTCTGCTTCTAGAGCAAGCTAGAGGAGGGAAGAAGTTGAGAAGTATATGTTCTCCACCCTCCTTAACCACTCTCCTTCCCTAATCTTTTGTGCAGTGGCATAGGGTCTTTTGTGCAGCAAGGTAGCTTGATTGACTAGCACCTGTCCTTTTTGGGTTGCTCATTTGGGGGGTGGCTAACTATATCTAATATTTGTCCAGCTTCTTGATTGCTGTAGCAGCCCTGGCTTCTGGTACTTCATCTAGTAAGGCACTGTGAGGATGCTACTGCTTGATACACCTAATTATTCAGTGATGTACCATTCTATGTTATTATGTATCTATTTATTCAGTTGTTACCTATTGCCTTCATTGGTTCTTTGTGCTGTTTTGCTTTTGTTGACTAGTATGGCTAACCATGGGACACATCCATTCCCTACCAACATCATGAGTTGTTCATGTATCTTCATGGTGGTGGCAGTGGATGGGTGTGTCCCATGGTTTGCAACCATTCACCAAAACTGATCAGGTTTTTGAATTCTTGTGTGGGATGTGAAGATGGAAATTGCTTAGGCCTGTGATGATGAAAATTATTGAATGAGGTGGCACTGCTTGGTTTTTCTGTTGTTGTTTTGGTTTCCTATCATTGGTGCAACTAGGGCTGTCTGTTGGCTCTTTGATCTTCTGTCCAGGCAAACAAACATGCCCTCTGCCACAGTATAGTCCAGTGCTTGATTGATGTTGTTCAGTGCTTCCTTGAATAAACATCTTGCCATTTTTATGGTCCAGTGTTTGCTTGATTTCTGCCTTCATCTTTTCAGTCTTCTTCAGTGCCACCAGTGATTCTTTGTGCATATGTGAAGTTGAAAAAAATATCTGAGGCCACCTTCTTTATTTGCCAATGATGTCTTTGATGTTGGATGGATTAGGATGCAGATCATCAAGTTTGCTTTTTGTGTCTTCTCCTTGTGACCAAACCAACTCTCATTTTGGTTGAACACAAGGTGAAGCATCCAAAGGAAACTGATGGTTTGTGACCATCAACCACATGACTGACGCCCGGTTCACTGCTGCCAATGATGTTCTTGTTCATTTTGGTGACTGTTCTACTCTGGTGAAAACTGAGGTAGCCTGTTTGGGTTTTGCAGAATAGAGATGAGTCTCTGCTATGTTGTGTTCACTGGCCGTCGGCCTGGAGTTTACTACAACTGGCCTGATTATCAGGACCAAGTTCATAGGTTTCCTGGTGCTTCTTATAAGAAGCACAGTACCTATGAAGATGGAATTGCTGCATTCAACTCAAGAACCAACTCAAAACCACCCTTGGCTGTTGATGACGACTTCAATTTTCCAAAACCAACAGCTGCTCCACCATCCGTCTCCTTCAAAACAGTTAATTGAGCATTGTACCACTACATTAACAGCTACATCAAACCTAACCATCACACTTAGAACTAGAACATGTGCTCATCTTGTACCACAAGAAACAGACATAGATTAATAGGACAACAATTACAACTGTTTTGAAGGAGACGGATGGTGGAGCAGCTGTTGGTTTTGGAAAATTGAAGTCGTCATCAACAGCCAAGGGTGGTTTTGAGTTGGTTCTTGAGTTGAATGCAGCAATTCCATCTTCATAGGTACTGTGCTTCTTATAAGAAGCACCAGGAAACCTATGAACTTGGTCCTGATAATCAGGCCAGTTGTAGTAAACTCCAGGCCGACGGCCAGTGAACACAACATAGCAGAGACTCATCTCTATTCTGCAAAACCCAAACAGGCTACCTCAGTTTTCACCAGAGTAGAACAGTCACCAAAATGAACAAGAACATCATTGGCAGCAGTGAACCGGGCGTCAGTCATGTGGTTGATGGTCACAAACCATCAGTTTCCTTTGGATGCTTCACCTTGTGTTCAACCAAAATGAGAGTTGGTTTGGTCACAAGGAGAAGACACAAAAAGCAAACTTGATGATCTGCATCCTAATCCATCCAACATCAAAGACATCATTGGCAAATAAAGAAGGTGGCCTCAGATATTTTTTTCAACTTCACATATGCACAAAGAATCACTGGTGGCACTGAAGAAGACTGAAAAGATGAAGGCAGAAATCAAGCAAACACTGGACCATAAAAATGGCAAGATGTTTATTCAAGGAAGCACTGAACAACATCAATCAAGCACTGGACTATACTGTGGCAGAGGGCATGTTTGTTTGCCTGGACAGAAGATCAAAGAGCCAACAGACAGCCCTAGTTGCACCAATGATAGGAAACCAAAACAACAACAAG
>JAHUYU010003508.1:0-31379 GCA_030439765.1 Tripidium arundinaceum
AAGGTGGAGGTCTAAGCACCACACTGAGGCAGGGCCTGCAGTGCTGGGGGCTCAGAGTCCAAGTTTGGACGGGGACCTGGACCCCTCGACAGGAGT
Organism: Tripidium arundinaceum; assembly: GCA_030439765.1. Taxonomy (NCBI): domain Eukaryota; kingdom Viridiplantae; phylum Streptophyta; class Magnoliopsida; order Poales; family Poaceae; genus Tripidium; species Tripidium arundinaceum. The sequence continues at coordinate 97 of JAHUYU010003508.1, forward strand.
GGAATGGGTTGGTCTTGTTTGTGCCTGGGGTGCAAGCGAGGCGTGTGTTTTGGGGTACCCAGTTGAGCTACATTGATTCGCGAATCGCCGTTTCTAACGGTACGACTTGGATATGGTCTAGCATCGTAGTAAGAACTGGAATATGACAGATGGAAATTGATTCTGATTGCTCAACCCTTGCTTGAAAGTAGAACAGGTGCTTACTTAGAATGGTTAGTTAATGAAGTAATCTTGACTGCTAATAAAATTTGATCATAAGGATGAACTATTAGTAATGCTTTATGCAAAATCAAAGAAAATAGCAAACCATACAGCCCATCATATCCTTGAGAGTCGGGAAAATATATTCCCTCTAGTCGGGTAAGTCTTGCGAGTACATTGTGTACTCAGAGTTTATTTACCCTTGTTGCAGGTGTAGCTTGAGGAGTAACTTTTGTGTGGAGGATTCTTCTGGTTGGCACAGACGGATCCTTGTATCGCTTCCGCTAGATGTTTATTTTAATTTTCGCTGTTTAATTATCGCACTCTGAACTTTGGTATTGTAATAAATAATTTTCAAGATTCTATGTTATATGAAATGGACTAAGTGTTGTAAGCTTGTACTCATTATTGGATCCCGGGTGTAAAATTGTGGATTGTTTCGAGTTCTTCCTTGAGGTGTGCTCGACGGAACTGCTTGAATTGGCTCACTTTTGGGGTGCTTAGTGTCTAGTGGAAGACAAGCGCCTCCGAAAGTGTGTTATTTCAGACAGTTCTGCCACAGTTAGTTGATAGGATTGTAAACTAAAGTGTAAAACTCTTTTGCGTTAGAGATAGTAATATTTAGCAAAATCATAGTACACATGTAGATAGTATCTTGTATAGGTTTTTATAAGTAGGTTTTAGTTGAACAATGTTGTCGGTCATTACGTCACGTTTTTACCTTATGAAAATACCTTCAACATATCTCGGAATAAAAGGAGATGAGCGTTTCATAAGCATATTATTGACAGTGAAAATGGCATAGTTCTACACCTTCAAAAACATTGTCAAGATACCTCGGAATAGAAGGAAATGAGAATGTCATGAGCATAGACTACTATAGAAAGGATTATGGCAGCACCCTTATCACCGCGGGTTATGCCATAACTGGCGGTGAAATTGCTTTTGCGCCGTTTGGAGGGACGGTGGGGCGCAGAGACCAATTCAACTGGCGGTAAAAAGTGTTATTACAGTCGGGTGACCGTTGGATATGGGGGTGATCTTCATGGTCCGTTTCACCGCTGGATTATACGCCGAGCCGGCTGTGATAGTAGTGATGACCGCCGGCCCTAAAGGGCCACTAGTGGACCGGTGGCCAACAACCTTCGTGACTATTCAGTGTTCCAACTTCTAACGCCCTTTCATCAGCATTCGTTCTGCCAAGAGAACCCAAAGAGGCTCATCTAATGCTCTACATATTCTTCACACCATTTGCCCTCTAAAACCATCCCTCTTCCTTCTTCACACTCTTCTTCCAACTTCAACCATGACGGGCTTCAAGCTACCCAACAACGACTCCTCCAGCGAGGAAGAAGTCGGGCGCTGGTGGAGCACTAGAGACGAGGGCTCCGGTGATGAGATGAGCTCACCTGATAGGAGTCCATGGGACTCAAAGATGAGCGGTTTTTCAGCGACGGTGGCAGCACCGGGGAGGAGGAGGAGGACGGGGATGACGAGGAGGTGGTGGAGGAGGAGGAGGGCGATGACGAGGACGACGACGACGAGGAGGAATGCCATGCAATGGCCATGGTTGCAAACTCGCGAGATGCGTGAATTGTTTTACACATATATCTTAATTAAACTTCTCTTTTTTCGTAAATTTTGCAATCATTTGAAGTTTTGACCATATTTATTTTGTATTTTTTGGATTTGATTTTCAAACAATATATTTTATGTTTAAATTTAAATTGTATTCACTTGTTTTGCACCAGGATCCATCTACTTCCAGTTTGGAAAGTAATTAAAAAAATTCAAAGCCGCCTATGGGTACCAAGGTCCAGGTCAATGAAATGTTGTTCAGAGAATGCGGCGGGTGAGAAATCGACTATCTGGAGGGCTTGGACCTCATAGCTGGGAGATTATGCATATAGTCAGAGTTGAGCGTGATGAGATGTCCTGCTCATTTCTGTTTGCAGTTATTCTACCTTGACTTTTGTAGCAGCCATGCATGCTAAGAGGTTCCAAGTTCCATGCAGACACACATGGCTGTGGTTCTGCATTTTAAATGTAATAATATTGTTCACGCGCAGTCGCCTTGCCACCCCACGGATGAGCTGGTAGAAAAACAGTTTTCTAGAGGGTGAACAATGCAAAATAGTCACATAGAAAAATTGTTTTCTTTGCACACAAAGACAGTAGTTATGAACAAAATGGTACGTAAGTCACTCCACTCACCATAAAATAAGCATTATTACTTGATCCACCTTTTTCGATTGTTTACACAGAACACAAAACCGTTTGCAGGATAACGGCACATTATTGTACACACAAACAGACCACACTAATCTTTATGAGGTTGTACATGCATGTATCCTTGGTAGCTTGCTTATTAGAAAGGTACTTCGGATGTAGATTCGGGAACGGCGAACGGTGTGGCGCAGAGCAGGAGCGGCGACTTGCGACGGACTCCAAGGCCATGCGCCTCCGCCATGTCCAGCTCGCTCACACCACCCGGCAGCGACCAGTCGAAGTGATAGAGAAGCTGCACGAGCACTATCTCCATGACGGGAAGCCCGTAGGCAATGCCGGGGCACATCCTCCGGCCAGCACCGAACGGCAGGTACTCGTAGCTGCTCCCGTTGAAGTCCACCATGCTACCCTCGAAGCGCTCAGGGTTGAACTCATCGGCATTGTCCCAGCACTTTGGGTCCCTTCCAATCGCCCACGCGTTCACGACGACACGTGACTTGGCTGGAATCGTGTAGCCCTCGATCTCACACGCTTCGATGCTCTCTCTGGGCACCAGAAGCGGAGCCGGCGGATGCAGCCGGAGGGTCTCCTTGATGACGAGCTTCAGGTAGGGGAGGCTGCTTGCCTGGAGGTCGGCTTCGGTGACCGTCGCCTTGCCATGGAACGCCTGCCGGATCTCGCCCTGCAGCTTGCTCATGACCCTCTCGTTCCGCATCAGCTCTGACATGCCCCAGCTAAGCGATGATGCTAATGTCCCCGATCCAGCCGTGAACATGTCGAATATAACGGCCTTGATGCTGTTTTGAGTTAGATGGAACCCCAGGCCGCCTCTCTCTTGCAAGCCGAGGAGAACGTCAACCAGGTTCTCGTCCTCCTCGCCCTGCCGCCTGCTGCCCCGGATGCTTCTCCTGTCCTTTATGATCTCCTCCAGGGTGGTGTCCACCGTCCTGTGGACGTGCTCGAGGGCACGGCGCATGCCGGTCACGGCGGCGAGCACGGGTCTCCAGGTCGGGAAGAGGTCGGGGACCGTGAACCCGCTCGTCAAGACGACGCCAACCCTGACTGCTGACAGGAACTCGTCGGCGTTCCTCTGCACGTTGCCGAATGATGCACGGGCGACGATGCCGTTGGCTAAGTTGTGGAACATTGCGCTGAGGTCCACTGGAGTGGATCGCCCGTCCGCTCGTATCCTTGCCACCTCAGTCGCCATCTATAAACAAATTAAGATGAACACAGGGAGCAAGAATGTTTAAGTTTAATACAAGACAGGAGTAAATGTTTAATCTTTTTTCGATGCATGGTCGCTCAAGAATAAGATCGCACACACCACACACGCCGTACGTACTACGTACCTCTTGTTCCCTTATGTGGCGGAAGGTGAGCACACGCTTGGGGCCGAGCATCTCGGCGGCGCAAAGCTGCCGGAGCTTGCGCCAGTACTCACCGGACGGTGAGAAGACTATGTCCGACCAGCCGTAGAGCACGATGTCGCCGCCCAGGAGCCTGGGGCGGGTGGCGAAGTTGGCGTCGTGCGTCTTGAGCACCTTGCGGGCCATCTCCTTGGACGACACCACCACCAGTGGGGTCTCACCTAGCTGCAGCATCATGAGCGGGCCGTGGGCGCGCGCGAGGTCCCGTAGAGCGCGGTGCGGGAGCACGTTGACGAGGTGGTGCATGCTGCCGATCACCGGCAGCTTCCACGGCCCCGGCGGGAGCCTCACCTTAGGCGGCCTCATCAGCAAGAGCTTCAGGATCCGGATCAGCGCTATGGTGAGTACGGAGACGATCAGTGATTGGTAGACAAGGTTGTGGCGGTCCATGGTGTCTAATTACGACGCCTGACGATCGTGCAGTGCAGGAGTGCAGACTAGCTCGGTCGATCGTCCGTAAGTCTGCGTGTGCATGTGGCCTCTCACCATGCATGTGCGAGTGTACTGCCGCTACTTATAATGCCTATCCATAGTGCCAAAATGGCGCCAGCCTTTGATTGCCGACTCTATACGTTTGTTTTGGCTTGTCCAGGTCAGCCATCTAGGGCTTACCCATTCTAATTTGGAACAGTAGTCAACCAAAAGCCGACATGAGTTTGGACAAATTTTCAATCCACCGAGAAATATTCTGGAGCCATGAGAAAAGTCAACCCGTATATGGTCAGTCGTATTTATAAATGGCCAACGGGCCGGCCCGGCCTGGGCCTAGGCCAGGCACGGCCTGCAGGGGTCGGGCCAGCACGGCACGTCGTGTCTCCTAGGCCGTGCCTCTTCGGGCCACATGCCTGGCCTTTAGCCCAGGCACGGCACTACGGGCCGTTTTTTTGTGCCGTGCCGGCCCGCTAAGCACGACTAAATTTGCGGGCCGTGCAAACCCACAGCCCAGTAACCATGCAGCACCACAAAACAATTCTCACATCCAGCACTTGACGATTTTAAGTGTTTCATTCACATCACAGATGACAGATAAGTTACAAAATGACAGATTCAAAAAACCGAGAAGTCAAGAAGACAAGAACTTAGGCAAACAGAATTAAGATAAAAGAGTTGTTTGTGCAATGCTGCCTCATTAAAAACCTTTCTAGATATAACTCATCTTGTGAGAAACCCTAAAAAGGAAAAAAGAGTGCAGCACAGCTCTAAATTAAGTCTTACAAGTTACAAACCATTGTTCAAAAGTCTCACAGATGACAGATACATTACAACAGATCACACTCACACTCTCCTTCTCTTAGTCTCACACTCTCTCAGCCCCACACTAAGTACCAGCAGCAGCCCCAGATGTGCTAGCAGCAGCCCTAGATTCATCTTCATCAAGATACAAATTTTTGAAGGAGTCTTCCAACTCTTGGTTATCAACAGCATGCTGTTCCCTTCTTTCTCCTAACTCCCAATCCTATCTATAATGGCTAAAGATATTATGTCAGTGTATCTACTGTCTCTTTAGAATCTTATTTCAGCTTGACAGGCAGGATGATTGAAGAACGGCGACGACGCTTGTTGCCTGAAACTATGGAGATGCTGACCTGCATAAAGGATTGGGAGTTAGGAGAAAGAAGGGAACAGCATGCTGTTGATAACCAAGAGTTGGAAGACTCCTTCAAAATTTGTATCTTGATGAAGATGAATCTAGGGCTGCTGCTAGCACATCTGGGGCTGCTGCTGGTACTTAGTGTGGGGCTGAGAGAGTGTGAGACTAAGAGAAGGAGAGTGTGAGTGTGATCTGTTGTAATGTATCTGTCATCTGTGAGACTTTTGAACAATGGTTTGTAACTTGTAAGACTTAATTTAGAGCTGTGCTGCACTCTTTTTTCCTTTTTAGGGTTTCTCACAAGATGAGTTATATCTAGAAAGGTTTTTAATGAGGCAGCATTGCACAAACAACTCTTTTATCTTAATTCTGTTTGCCTAAGTTCTTGTCTTCTTGACTTCTCGGTTTTTGAATCTGTCATTTTGTAACTTATCTGTCATCTGTGATGTGAATGAAACACTTAAAATCGTCAAGTGCTGGATGTGAGAATTGTTTTGTGGTGCTGCATGGTTACTGGGCTGTGGGTTTGCACGGCCCGCAAATTTAGTCGTGCTTAGCGGGCCGGCACGGCACAAAAAAACGGCCCGTAGTGCCGTGCCTGGGCTAAAGGCCAGGCATGTGGCCCGAAGAGGCACGGCCTAGGAGACACGACGTGCCGTGCTGGCCCGACCCCTGCAGGCCGTGCCTGGCCTAGGCCCAGGCCGGGCCGGCCCGTTGGCCATTTATAAATACGACTGACCATATACGGGTTGACTTTTCTCATGGCTCCAGAATATTTCTCGGTGGATTGAAAATTTGTCCAAACTCATGTCGGCTTTTGGTTGACTACTGTTCCAAATTAGAATGGGTAAGCCCTAGATGGCTGACCTGGACAAGCCAAAACAAACGTATAGAGTCGGCAATCAAAGGCTGGCGCCATTTTGGCACTATGGATAGGCATTATAAGTAGCGGCAGTACACTCGCACATGCATGGTGAGAGGCCACATGCACACGCAGACTTACGGACGATCGACCGAGCTAGTCTGCACTCCTGCACTGCACGATCGTCAGGCGTCGTAATTAGACACCATGGACCGCCACAACCTTGTCTACCAATCACTGATCGTCTCCGTACTCACCATAGCGCTGATCCGGATCCTGAAGCTCTTGCTGATGAGGCCGCCTAAGGTGAGGCTCCCGCCGGGGCCGTGGAAGCTGCCGGTGATCGGCAGCATGCACCACCTCGTCAACGTGCTCCCGCACCGCGCTCTACGGGACCTCGCGCGCGCCCACGGCCCGCTCATGATGCTGCAGCTAGGTGAGACCCCACTGGTGGTGGTGTCGTCCAAGGAGATGGCCCGCAAGGTGCTCAAGACGCACGACGCCAACTTCGCCACCCGCCCCAGGCTCCTGGGCGGCGACATCGTGCTCTACGGCTGGTCGGACATAGTCTTCTCACCGTCCGGTGAGTACTGGCGCAAGCTCCGGCAGCTTTGCGCCGCCGAGATGCTCGGCCCCAAGCGTGTGCTCACCTTCCGCCACATAAGGGAACAAGAGGTACGTAGTACGTACGGCGTGTGTGGTGTGTGCGATCTTATTCTTGAGCGACCATGCATCGAAAAAAGATTAAACATTTACTCCTGTCTTGTATTAAACTTAAACATTCTTGCTCCCTGTGTTCATCTTAATTTGTTTATAGATGGCGACTGAGGTGGCAAGGATACGAGCGGACGGGCGATCCACTCCAGTGGACCTCAGCGCAATGTTCCACAACTTAGCCAACGGCATCGTCGCCCGTGCATCATTCGGCAACGTGCAGAGGAACGCCGACGAGTTCCTGTCAGCAGTCAGGGTTGGCGTCGTCTTGACGAGCGGGTTCACGGTCCCCGACCTCTTCCCGACCTGGAGACCCGTGCTCGCCGCCGTGACCGGCATGCGCCGTGCCCTCGAGCACGTCCACAGGACGGTGGACACCACCCTGGAGGAGATCATAAAGGACAGGAGAAGCATCCGGGGCAGCAGGCGGCAGGGCGAGGAGGACGAGAACCTGGTTGACGTTCTCCTCGGCTTGCAAGAGAGAGGCGGCCTGGGGTTCCATCTAACTCAAAACAGCATCAAGGCCGTTATATTCGACATGTTCACGGCTGGATCGGGGACATTAGCATCATCGCTTAGCTGGGGCATGTCAGAGCTGATGCGGAACGAGAGGGTCATGAGCAAGCTGCAGGGCGAGATCCGGCAGGCGTTCCATGGCAAGGCGACGGTCACCGAAGCCGACCTCCAGGCAAGCAGCCTCCCCTACCTGAAGCTCGTCATCAAGGAGACCCTCCGGCTGCATCCGCCGGCTCCGCTTCTGGTGCCCAGAGAGAGCATCGAAGCGTGTGAGATCGAGGGCTACACGATTCCAGCCAAGTCACGTGTCGTCGTGAACGCGTGGGCGATTGGAAGGGACCCAAAGTGCTGGGACAATGCCGATGAGTTCAACCCTGAGCGCTTCGAGGGTAGCATGGTGGACTTCAACGGGAGCAGCTACGAGTACCTGCCGTTCGGTGCTGGCCGGAGGATGTGCCCCGGCATTGCCTACGGGCTTCCCGTCATGGAGATAGTGCTCGTGCAGCTTCTCTATCACTTCGACTGGTCGCTGCCGGGTGGTGTGAGCGAGCTGGACATGGCGGAGGCGCATGGCCTTGGAGTCCGTCGCAAGTCGCCGCTCCTGCTCTGCGCCACACCGTTCGCCGTTCCCGAATCTACATCCGAAGTACCTTTCTAATAAGCAAGCTACCAAGGATACATGCATGTACAACCTCATAAAGATTAGTGTGGTCTGTTTGTGTGTACAATAATGTGCCGTTATCCTGCAAACGGTTTTGTGTTCTGTGTAAACAATCGAAAAAGGTGGATCAAGTAATAATGCTTATTTTATGGTGAGTGGAGTGACTTACGTACCATTTTGTTCATAACTACTGTCTTTGTGTGCAAAGAAAACAATTTTTCTATGTGACTATTTTGCATTGTTCACCCTCTAGAAAACTGTTTTTCTACCAGCTCATCCGTGGGGTGGCAAGGCGACTGCGCGTGAACAATATTATTACATTTAAAATGCAGAACCACAGCCATGTGTGTCTGCATGGAACTTGGAACCTCTTAGCATGCATGGCTGCTACAAAAGTCAAGGTAGAATAACTGCAAACAGAAATGAGCAGGACATCTCATCACGCTCAACTCTGACTATATGCATAATCTCCCAGCTATGAGGTCCAAGCCCTCCAGATAGTCGATTTCTCACCCGCCGCATTCTCTGAACAACATTTCATTGACCTGGACCTTGGTACCCATAGGCGGCTTTGAATTTTTTTAATTACTTTCCAAACTGGAAGTAGATGGATCCTGGTGCAAAACAAGTGAATACAATTTAAATTTAAACATAAAATATATTGTTTGAAAATCAAATCCAAAAAATACAAAATAAATATGGTCAAAACTTCAAATGATTGCAAAATTTACGAAAAAAGAGAAGTTTAATTAAGATATATGTGTAAAACAATTCACGCATCTCGCGAGTTTGCAACCATGGCCATTGCATGGCATTCCTCCTCGTCGTCGTCGTCCTCGTCATCGCCCTCCTCCTCCTCCACCACCTCCTCGTCATCCCCGTCCTCCTCCTCCTCCCCGGTGCTGCCACCGTCGCTGAAAAACCGCTCATCTTTGAGTCCCATGGACTCCTATCAGGTGAGCTCATCTCATCACCGGAGCCCTCGTCTCTAGTGCTCCACCAGCGCCCGACTTCTTCCTCGCTGGAGGAGTCGTTGTTGGGTAGCTTGAAGCCCGTCATGGTTGAAGTTGGAAGAAGAGTGTGAAGAAGGAAGAGGGATGGTTTTAGAGGGCAAATGGTGTGAAGAATATGTAGAGCATTAGATGAGCCTCTTTGGGTTCTCTTGGCAGAACGAATGCTGATGAAAGGGCGTTAGAAGTTGGAACACTGAATAGTCACGAAGGTTGTTGGCCACCGGTCCACTAGTGGCCCTTTAGGGCCGGCGGTCATCACTACTATCACAGCCGGCTCGGCGTATAATCCAGCGGTGAAACGGACCATGAAGATCACCCCCATATCCAACGGTCACCCGACTGTAATAACACTTTTTACCGCCAGTTGAATTGGTCTCTGCGCCCCACCGTCCCTCCAAACGGCGCAAAAGCAATTTCACCGCCAGTTATGGCATAACCCGCGGTGATAAGGGTGCTGCCATAATCCTTTCTATAGTAGTCTATGCTCATGACATTCTCATTTCCTTCTATTCCGAGGTATCTTGTATAGGTTTTTATAAGTAGGTTTTAGTTGAACAATGTTGTCGGTCATTACGTCACGTTTTTACCTTATGAAAATACCTTCAACATATCTCGGAATAAAAGGAGATGAGCGTTTCATAAGCATATTATTGACAGTGAAAATGGCATAGTTCTACACCTTCAAAAACATTGTCAAGATACCTCGGAATAGAAGGAAATGAGAATGTCATGAGCATAGACTACTATAGAAAGGATTATGGCAGCACCCTTATCACCGCGGGTTATGCCATAACTGGCGGTGAAATTGCTTTTGCGCCGTTTGGAGGGACGGTGGGGCGCAGAGACCAATTCAACTGGCGGTAAAAAGTGTTATTACAGTCGGGTGACCGTTGGATATGGGGGTGATCTTCATGGTCCGTTTCACCGCTGGATTATACGCCGAGCCGGCTGTGATAGTAGTGATGACCGCCGGCCCTAAAGGGCCACTAGTGGACCGGTGGCCAACAACCTTCGTGACTATTCAGTGTTCCAACTTCTAACGCCCTTTCATCAGCATTCGTTCTGCCAAGAGAACCCAAAGAGGCTCATCTAATGCTCTACATATTCTTCACACCATTTGCCCTCTAAAACCATCCCTCTTCCTTCTTCACACTCTTCTTCCAACTTCAACCATGACGGGCTTCAAGCTACCCAACAACGACTCCTCCAGCGAGGAAGAAGTCGGGCGCTGGTGGAGCACTAGAGACGAGGGCTCCGGTGATGAGATGAGCTCACCTGATAGGAGTCCATGGGACTCAAAGATGAGCGGTTTTTCAGCGACGGTGGCAGCACCGGGGAGGAGGAGGAGGACGGGGATGACGAGGAGGTGGTGGAGGAGGAGGAGGGCGATGACGAGGACGACGACGACGAGGAGGAATGCCATGCAATGGCCATGGTTGCAAACTCGCGAGATGCGTGAATTGTTTTACACATATATCTTAATTAAACTTCTCTTTTTTCGTAAATTTTGCAATCATTTGAAGTTTTGACCATATTTATTTTGTATTTTTTGGATTTGATTTTCAAACAATATATTTTATGTTTAAATTTAAATTGTATTCACTTGTTTTGCACCAGGATCCATCTACTTCCAGTTTGGAAAGTAATTAAAAAAATTCAAAGCCGCCTATGGGTACCAAGGTCCAGGTCAATGAAATGTTGTTCAGAGAATGCGGCGGGTGAGAAATCGACTATCTGGAGGGCTTGGACCTCATAGCTGGGAGATTATGCATATAGTCAGAGTTGAGCGTGATGAGATGTCCTGCTCATTTCTGTTTGCAGTTATTCTACCTTGACTTTTGTAGCAGCCATGCATGCTAAGAGGTTCCAAGTTCCATGCAGACACACATGGCTGTGGTTCTGCATTTTAAATGTAATAATATTGTTCACGCGCAGTCGCCTTGCCACCCCACGGATGAGCTGGTAGAAAAACAGTTTTCTAGAGGGTGAACAATGCAAAATAGTCACATAGAAAAATTGTTTTCTTTGCACACAAAGACAGTAGTTATGAACAAAATGGTACGTAAGTCACTCCACTCACCATAAAATAAGCATTATTACTTGATCCACCTTTTTCGATTGTTTACACAGAACACAAAACCGTTTGCAGGATAACGGCACATTATTGTACACACAAACAGACCACACTAATCTTTATGAGGTTGTACATGCATGTATCCTTGGTAGCTTGCTTATTAGAAAGGTACTTCGGATGTAGATTCGGGAACGGCGAACGGTGTGGCGCAGAGCAGGAGCGGCGACTTGCGACGGACTCCAAGGCCATGCGCCTCCGCCATGTCCAGCTCGCTCACACCACCCGGCAGCGACCAGTCGAAGTGATAGAGAAGCTGCACGAGCACTATCTCCATGACGGGAAGCCCGTAGGCAATGCCGGGGCACATCCTCCGGCCAGCACCGAACGGCAGGTACTCGTAGCTGCTCCCGTTGAAGTCCACCATGCTACCCTCGAAGCGCTCAGGGTTGAACTCATCGGCATTGTCCCAGCACTTTGGGTCCCTTCCAATCGCCCACGCGTTCACGACGACACGTGACTTGGCTGGAATCGTGTAGCCCTCGATCTCACACGCTTCGATGCTCTCTCTGGGCACCAGAAGCGGAGCCGGCGGATGCAGCCGGAGGGTCTCCTTGATGACGAGCTTCAGGTAGGGGAGGCTGCTTGCCTGGAGGTCGGCTTCGGTGACCGTCGCCTTGCCATGGAACGCCTGCCGGATCTCGCCCTGCAGCTTGCTCATGACCCTCTCGTTCCGCATCAGCTCTGACATGCCCCAGCTAAGCGATGATGCTAATGTCCCCGATCCAGCCGTGAACATGTCGAATATAACGGCCTTGATGCTGTTTTGAGTTAGATGGAACCCCAGGCCGCCTCTCTCTTGCAAGCCGAGGAGAACGTCAACCAGGTTCTCGTCCTCCTCGCCCTGCCGCCTGCTGCCCCGGATGCTTCTCCTGTCCTTTATGATCTCCTCCAGGGTGGTGTCCACCGTCCTGTGGACGTGCTCGAGGGCACGGCGCATGCCGGTCACGGCGGCGAGCACGGGTCTCCAGGTCGGGAAGAGGTCGGGGACCGTGAACCCGCTCGTCAAGACGACGCCAACCCTGACTGCTGACAGGAACTCGTCGGCGTTCCTCTGCACGTTGCCGAATGATGCACGGGCGACGATGCCGTTGGCTAAGTTGTGGAACATTGCGCTGAGGTCCACTGGAGTGGATCGCCCGTCCGCTCGTATCCTTGCCACCTCAGTCGCCATCTATAAACAAATTAAGATGAACACAGGGAGCAAGAATGTTTAAGTTTAATACAAGACAGGAGTAAATGTTTAATCTTTTTTCGATGCATGGTCGCTCAAGAATAAGATCGCACACACCACACACGCCGTACGTACTACGTACCTCTTGTTCCCTTATGTGGCGGAAGGTGAGCACACGCTTGGGGCCGAGCATCTCGGCGGCGCAAAGCTGCCGGAGCTTGCGCCAGTACTCACCGGACGGTGAGAAGACTATGTCCGACCAGCCGTAGAGCACGATGTCGCCGCCCAGGAGCCTGGGGCGGGTGGCGAAGTTGGCGTCGTGCGTCTTGAGCACCTTGCGGGCCATCTCCTTGGACGACACCACCACCAGTGGGGTCTCACCTAGCTGCAGCATCATGAGCGGGCCGTGGGCGCGCGCGAGGTCCCGTAGAGCGCGGTGCGGGAGCACGTTGACGAGGTGGTGCATGCTGCCGATCACCGGCAGCTTCCACGGCCCCGGCGGGAGCCTCACCTTAGGCGGCCTCATCAGCAAGAGCTTCAGGATCCGGATCAGCGCTATGGTGAGTACGGAGACGATCAGTGATTGGTAGACAAGGTTGTGGCGGTCCATGGTGTCTAATTACGACGCCTGACGATCGTGCAGTGCAGGAGTGCAGACTAGCTCGGTCGATCGTCCGTAAGTCTGCGTGTGCATGTGGCCTCTCACCATGCATGTGCGAGTGTACTGCCGCTACTTATAATGCCTATCCATAGTGCCAAAATGGCGCCAGCCTTTGATTGCCGACTCTATACGTTTGTTTTGGCTTGTCCAGGTCAGCCATCTAGGGCTTACCCATTCTAATTTGGAACAGTAGTCAACCAAAAGCCGACATGAGTTTGGACAAATTTTCAATCCACCGAGAAATATTCTGGAGCCATGAGAAAAGTCAACCCGTATATGGTCAGTCGTATTTATAAATGGCCAACGGGCCGGCCCGGCCTGGGCCTAGGCCAGGCACGGCCTGCAGGGGTCGGGCCAGCACGGCACGTCGTGTCTCCTAGGCCGTGCCTCTTCGGGCCACATGCCTGGCCTTTAGCCCAGGCACGGCACTACGGGCCGTTTTTTTGTGCCGTGCCGGCCCGCTAAGCACGACTAAATTTGCGGGCCGTGCAAACCCACAGCCCAGTAACCATGCAGCACCACAAAACAATTCTCACATCCAGCACTTGACGATTTTAAGTGTTTCATTCACATCACAGATGACAGATAAGTTACAAAATGACAGATTCAAAAAACCGAGAAGTCAAGAAGACAAGAACTTAGGCAAACAGAATTAAGATAAAAGAGTTGTTTGTGCAATGCTGCCTCATTAAAAACCTTTCTAGATATAACTCATCTTGTGAGAAACCCTAAAAAGGAAAAAAGAGTGCAGCACAGCTCTAAATTAAGTCTTACAAGTTACAAACCATTGTTCAAAAGTCTCACAGATGACAGATACATTACAACAGATCACACTCACACTCTCCTTCTCTTAGTCTCACACTCTCTCAGCCCCACACTAAGTACCAGCAGCAGCCCCAGATGTGCTAGCAGCAGCCCTAGATTCATCTTCATCAAGATACAAATTTTTGAAGGAGTCTTCCAACTCTTGGTTATCAACAGCATGCTGTTCCCTTCTTTCTCCTAACTCCCAATCCTTTATGCAGGTCAGCATCTCCATAGTTTCAGGCAACAAGCGTCGTCGCCGTTCTTCAATCATCCTGCCTGTCAAGCTGAAATAAGATTCTAAAGAGACAGTAGATACACTGACATAATATCTTTAGCCATTATAGATAGGATTGGATAGGTTAGTTTGTTGTCACGCCACCAGAGAAGTATATCAAAATCATCCTCATAAGCAGTGTCATTGTCACTTTCTAAATAAACTGTGAGCTTAGAAACAGCAAGAGTAGATGAAGATGAAGTGGGGGTAGAAGCAGGGGAAGGACCAACAACACCTATTCCTCCAAAGATTCTTTCCCATGCATGTTTTCTCTTACCAGTATGGCTTGATGGCTGTGCAGCCCTTTGAGACCTAGCTGCACCAAACTTGCTCTCATATTTGTTAAACAACTTGTATATTTCAGTTTTCACATCAGCATAATATGAACTATACTCACAACCAGTGCTCTCTTTAAATAATTGCAGAACATTAAATAAACCTCTCATCTTAGCTCTAGGATCAAGAATGAATGTAAATGAATATAACAGAGGTATATCCTGCCAGTATTTAAGGAATTTAAGCTTCATAGGATATACAACAGCTATTAGATTTTGATCTCTTTCACTTGCATGCAAATGAGAAGCAATCTCTAGAATATGGTGCAGAATAAGTGGACTTGTTGGATAGTAAACACCAGAAAGAACAACAGTGGAGTCATAAAATAGTTCCAGGAACTTCAATATCTTTTCAGCAACATACCAATGCCTTGCAGACAACAATTCTGAGCCATAATTGGAATTAATGACCACAGAAAAAAAAAACATGCTTATATGGAACCAAGTGTTTAAGCATAAGGTATGTAGCATTCCATCTAACATCCATATCCAAGCCAAACTTTCTAGGTCTAACACCCTTAGCAATATAGTAGTTCTTGAACATAGCAATCTTTTGATTAGATGAATTTAAGAAGTTAATTGCAGTTCTAAAATCTTCTGTGTAAGGTTTGAACCTCTTTAAACCAGATTTTACAATCAGATTAATGATATGACAAGTACAACATTGATGCACAAGACTATACTTACGGTTAACAGGATATGGATGTTAGATGGAATGCTACATACCTTATGCTTAAACACTTGGTTCCATATAAGCATGTTTTTTTTTTCTGTGGTCATTAATTCCAATTATGGCTCAGAATTGTTGTCTGCAAGGCATTGGTATGTTGCTGAAAAGATATTGAAGTTCCTGGAACTATTTTATGACTCCACTGTTGTTCTTTCTGGTGTTTACTATCCAACAAGTCCACTTATTCTGCACCATATTCTAGAGATTGCTTCTCATTTGCATGCAAGTGAAAGAGATCAAAATCTAATAGCTGTTGTATATCCTATGAAGCTTAAATTCCTTAAATACTGGCAGGATATACCTCTGTTATATTCATTTACATTCATTCTTGATCCTAGAGCTAAGATGAGAGGTTTATTTAATGTTCTGCAATTATTTAAAGAGAGCACTGGTTGTGAGTATAGTTCATATTATGCTGATGTGAAAACTGAAATATACAAGTTGTTTAACAAATATGAGAGCAAGTTTGGTGCAGCTAGGTCTCAAAGGGCTGCACAGCCATCAAGCCATACTGGTAAGAGAAAACATGCATGGGAAAGAATCTTTGGAGGAATAGGTGTTGTTGGTCCTTCCCCTGCTTCTACCCCCACTTCATCTTCATCTACTCTTGCTGTTTCTAAGCTCACAGTTTATTTAGAAAGTGACAATGACACTGCTTATGAGGATGATTTTGATATACTTCTCTGGTGGCGTGACAACAAACTAACCTATCCAATCCTATCTATAATGGCTAAAGATATTATGTCAGTGTATCTACTGTCTCTTTAGAATCTTATTTCAGCTTGACAGGCAGGATGATTGAAGAACGGCGACGACGCTTGTTGCCTGAAACTATGGAGATGCTGACCTGCATAAAGGATTGGGAGTTAGGAGAAAGAAGGGAACAGCATGCTGTTGATAACCAAGAGTTGGAAGACTCCTTCAAAAATTTGTATCTTGATGAAGATGAATCTAGGGCTGCTGCTAGCACATCTGGGGCTGCTGCTGGTACTTAGTGTGGGGCTGAGAGAGTGTGAGACTAAGAGAAGGAGAGTGTGAGTGTGATCTGTTGTAATGTATCTGTCATCTGTGAGACTTTTGAACAATGGTTTGTAACTTGTAAGACTTAATTTAGAGCTGTGCTGCACTCTTTTTTCCTTTTTAGGGTTTCTCACAAGATGAGTTATATCTAGAAAGGTTTTTAATGAGGCAGCATTGCACAAACAACTCTTTTATCTTAATTCTGTTTGCCTAAGTTCTTGTCTTCTTGACTTCTCGGTTTTTTGAATCTGTCATTTTGTAACTTATCTGTCATCTGTGATGTGAATGAAACACTTAAAATCGTCAAGTGCTGGATGTGAGAATTGTTTTGTGGTGCTGCATGGTTACTGGGCTGTGGGTTTGCACGGCCCGCAAATTTAGTCGTGCTTAGCGGGCCGGCACGGCACAAAAAAACGGCCCGTAGTGCCGTGCCTGGGCTAAAGGCCAGGCATGTGGCCCGAAGAGGCACGGCCTAGGAGACACGACGTGCCGTGCTGGCCCGACCCCTGCAGGCCGTGCCTGGCCTAGGCCCAGGCCGGGCCGGCCCGTTGGCCATTTATAAATACGACTGACCATATACGGGTTGACTTTTCTCATGGCTCCAGAATATTTCTCGGTGGATTGAAAATTTGTCCAAACTCATGTCGGCTTTTGGTTGACTACTGTTCCAAATTAGAATGGGTAAGCCCTAGATGGCTGACCTGGACAAGCCAAAACAAACGTATAGAGTCGGCAATCAAAGGCTGGCGCCATTTTGGCACTATGGATAGGCATTATAAGTAGCGGCAGTACACTCGCACATGCATGGTGAGAGGCCACATGCACACGCAGACTTACGGACGATCGACCGAGCTAGTCTGCACTCCTGCACTGCACGATCGTCAGGCGTCGTAATTAGACACCATGGACCGCCACAACCTTGTCTACCAATCACTGATCGTCTCCGTACTCACCATAGCGCTGATCCGGATCCTGAAGCTCTTGCTGATGAGGCCGCCTAAGGTGAGGCTCCCGCCGGGGCCGTGGAAGCTGCCGGTGATCGGCAGCATGCACCACCTCGTCAACGTGCTCCCGCACCGCGCTCTACGGGACCTCGCGCGCGCCCACGGCCCGCTCATGATGCTGCAGCTAGGTGAGACCCCACTGGTGGTGGTGTCGTCCAAGGAGATGGCCCGCAAGGTGCTCAAGACGCACGACGCCAACTTCGCCACCCGCCCCAGGCTCCTGGGCGGCGACATCGTGCTCTACGGCTGGTCGGACATAGTCTTCTCACCGTCCGGTGAGTACTGGCGCAAGCTCCGGCAGCTTTGCGCCGCCGAGATGCTCGGCCCCAAGCGTGTGCTCACCTTCCGCCACATAAGGGAACAAGAGGTACGTAGTACGTACGGCGTGTGTGGTGTGTGCGATCTTATTCTTGAGCGACCATGCATCGAAAAAAGATTAAACATTTACTCCTGTCTTGTATTAAACTTAAACATTCTTGCTCCCTGTGTTCATCTTAATTTGTTTATAGATGGCGACTGAGGTGGCAAGGATACGAGCGGACGGGCGATCCACTCCAGTGGACCTCAGCGCAATGTTCCACAACTTAGCCAACGGCATCGTCGCCCGTGCATCATTCGGCAACGTGCAGAGGAACGCCGACGAGTTCCTGTCAGCAGTCAGGGTTGGCGTCGTCTTGACGAGCGGGTTCACGGTCCCCGACCTCTTCCCGACCTGGAGACCCGTGCTCGCCGCCGTGACCGGCATGCGCCGTGCCCTCGAGCACGTCCACAGGACGGTGGACACCACCCTGGAGGAGATCATAAAGGACAGGAGAAGCATCCGGGGCAGCAGGCGGCAGGGCGAGGAGGACGAGAACCTGGTTGACGTTCTCCTCGGCTTGCAAGAGAGAGGCGGCCTGGGGTTCCATCTAACTCAAAACAGCATCAAGGCCGTTATATTCGACATGTTCACGGCTGGATCGGGGACATTAGCATCATCGCTTAGCTGGGGCATGTCAGAGCTGATGCGGAACGAGAGGGTCATGAGCAAGCTGCAGGGCGAGATCCGGCAGGCGTTCCATGGCAAGGCGACGGTCACCGAAGCCGACCTCCAGGCAAGCAGCCTCCCCTACCTGAAGCTCGTCATCAAGGAGACCCTCCGGCTGCATCCGCCGGCTCCGCTTCTGGTGCCCAGAGAGAGCATCGAAGCGTGTGAGATCGAGGGCTACACGATTCCAGCCAAGTCACGTGTCGTCGTGAACGCGTGGGCGATTGGAAGGGACCCAAAGTGCTGGGACAATGCCGATGAGTTCAACCCTGAGCGCTTCGAGGGTAGCATGGTGGACTTCAACGGGAGCAGCTACGAGTACCTGCCGTTCGGTGCTGGCCGGAGGATGTGCCCCGGCATTGCCTACGGGCTTCCCGTCATGGAGATAGTGCTCGTGCAGCTTCTCTATCACTTCGACTGGTCGCTGCCGGGTGGTGTGAGCGAGCTGGACATGGCGGAGGCGCATGGCCTTGGAGTCCGTCGCAAGTCGCCGCTCCTGCTCTGCGCCACACCGTTCGCCGTTCCCGAATCTACATCCGAAGTACCTTTCTAATAAGCAAGCTACCAAGGATACATGCATGTACAACCTCATAAAGATTAGTGTGGTCTGTTTGTGTGTACAATAATGTGCCGTTATCCTGCAAACGGTTTTGTGTTCTGTGTAAACAATCGAAAAAGGTGGATCAAGTAATAATGCTTATTTTATGGTGAGTGGAGTGACTTACGTACCATTTTGTTCATAACTACTGTCTTTGTGTGCAAAGAAAACAATTTTTCTATGTGACTATTTTGCATTGTTCACCCTCTAGAAAACTGTTTTTCTACCAGCTCATCCGTGGGGTGGCAAGGCGACTGCGCGTGAACAATATTATTACATTTAAAATGCAGAACCACAGCCATGTGTGTCTGCATGGAACTTGGAACCTCTTAGCATGCATGGCTGCTACAAAAGTCAAGGTAGAATAACTGCAAACAGAAATGAGCAGGACATCTCATCACGCTCAACTCTGACTATATGCATAATCTCCCAGCTATGAGGTCCAAGCCCTCCAGATAGTCGATTTCTCACCCGCCGCATTCTCTGAACAACATTTCATTGACCTGGACCTTGGTACCCATAGGCGGCTTTGAATTTTTTTAATTACTTTCCAAACTGGAAGTAGATGGATCCTGGTGCAAAACAAGTGAATACAATTTAAATGTAAACATAAAATATATTGTTTGAAAATCAAATCCAAAAAATACAAAATAAATATGGTCAAAACTTCAAATGATTGCAAAATTTACGAAAAAAGAGAAGTTTAATTAAGATATATGTGTAAAACAATTCACGCATCTCGCGAGTTTGCAACCATGGCCATTGCATGGCATTCCTCCTCCTCGTCGTCGTCCTCGTCATCGCCCTCCTCCTCCTCCACCACCTCCTCGTCATCCCCGTCCTCCTCCTCCTCCCCGGTGCTGCCACCGTCGCTGAAAAACCGCTCATCTTTGAGTCCCATGGACTCCTATCAGGTGAGCTCATCTCATCACCGGAGCCCTCGTCTCTAGTGCTCCACCAGCGCCCGACTTCTTCCTCGCTGGAGGAGTCGTTGTTGGGTAGCTTGAAGCCCGTCATGGTTGAAGTTGGAAGAAGAGTGTGAAGAAGGAAGAGGGATGGTTTTAGAGGGCAAATGGTGTGAAGAATATGTAGAGCATTAGATGAGCCTCTTTGGGTTCTCTTGGCAGAACGAATGCTGATGAAAGGGCGATGACGAGGACGACGACGAGGAGGAGGAATGCCATGCAATGGCCATGGTTGCAAACTCGCGAGATGCGTGAATTGTTTTACACATATATCTTAATTAAACTTCTCTTTTTTCGTAAATTTTGCAATCATTTGAAGTTTTGACCATATTTATTTTGTATTTTTTGGATTTGATTTTCAAACAATATATTTTATGTTTACATTTAAATTGTATTCACTTGTTTTGCACCAGGATCCATCTACTTCCAGTTTGGAAAGTAATTAAAAAAATTCAAAGCCGCCTATGGGTACCAAGGTCCAGGTCAATGAAATGTTGTTCAGAGAATGCGGCGGGTGAGAAATCGACTATCTGGAGGGCTTGGACCTCATAGCTGGGAGATTATGCATATAGTCAGAGTTGAGCGTGATGAGATGTCCTGCTCATTTCTGTTTGCAGTTATTCTACCTTGACTTTTGTAGCAGCCATGCATGCTAAGAGGTTCCAAGTTCCATGCAGACACACATGGCTGTGGTTCTGCATTTTAAATGTAATAATATTGTTCACGCGCAGTCGCCTTGCCACCCCACGGATGAGCTGGTAGAAAAACAGTTTTCTAGAGGGTGAACAATGCAAAATAGTCACATAGAAAAATTGTTTTCTTTGCACACAAAGACAGTAGTTATGAACAAAATGGTACGTAAGTCACTCCACTCACCATAAAATAAGCATTATTACTTGATCCACCTTTTTCGATTGTTTACACAGAACACAAAACCGTTTGCAGGATAACGGCACATTATTGTACACACAAACAGACCACACTAATCTTTATGAGGTTGTACATGCATGTATCCTTGGTAGCTTGCTTATTAGAAAGGTACTTCGGATGTAGATTCGGGAACGGCGAACGGTGTGGCGCAGAGCAGGAGCGGCGACTTGCGACGGACTCCAAGGCCATGCGCCTCCGCCATGTCCAGCTCGCTCACACCACCCGGCAGCGACCAGTCGAAGTGATAGAGAAGCTGCACGAGCACTATCTCCATGACGGGAAGCCCGTAGGCAATGCCGGGGCACATCCTCCGGCCAGCACCGAACGGCAGGTACTCGTAGCTGCTCCCGTTGAAGTCCACCATGCTACCCTCGAAGCGCTCAGGGTTGAACTCATCGGCATTGTCCCAGCACTTTGGGTCCCTTCCAATCGCCCACGCGTTCACGACGACACGTGACTTGGCTGGAATCGTGTAGCCCTCGATCTCACACGCTTCGATGCTCTCTCTGGGCACCAGAAGCGGAGCCGGCGGATGCAGCCGGAGGGTCTCCTTGATGACGAGCTTCAGGTAGGGGAGGCTGCTTGCCTGGAGGTCGGCTTCGGTGACCGTCGCCTTGCCATGGAACGCCTGCCGGATCTCGCCCTGCAGCTTGCTCATGACCCTCTCGTTCCGCATCAGCTCTGACATGCCCCAGCTAAGCGATGATGCTAATGTCCCCGATCCAGCCGTGAACATGTCGAATATAACGGCCTTGATGCTGTTTTGAGTTAGATGGAACCCCAGGCCGCCTCTCTCTTGCAAGCCGAGGAGAACGTCAACCAGGTTCTCGTCCTCCTCGCCCTGCCGCCTGCTGCCCCGGATGCTTCTCCTGTCCTTTATGATCTCCTCCAGGGTGGTGTCCACCGTCCTGTGGACGTGCTCGAGGGCACGGCGCATGCCGGTCACGGCGGCGAGCACGGGTCTCCAGGTCGGGAAGAGGTCGGGGACCGTGAACCCGCTCGTCAAGACGACGCCAACCCTGACTGCTGACAGGAACTCGTCGGCGTTCCTCTGCACGTTGCCGAATGATGCACGGGCGACGATGCCGTTGGCTAAGTTGTGGAACATTGCGCTGAGGTCCACTGGAGTGGATCGCCCGTCCGCTCGTATCCTTGCCACCTCAGTCGCCATCTATAAACAAATTAAGATGAACACAGGGAGCAAGAATGTTTAAGTTTAATACAAGACAGGAGTAAATGTTTAATCTTTTTTCGATGCATGGTCGCTCAAGAATAAGATCGCACACACCACACACGCCGTACGTACTACGTACCTCTTGTTCCCTTATGTGGCGGAAGGTGAGCACACGCTTGGGGCCGAGCATCTCGGCGGCGCAAAGCTGCCGGAGCTTGCGCCAGTACTCACCGGACGGTGAGAAGACTATGTCCGACCAGCCGTAGAGCACGATGTCGCCGCCCAGGAGCCTGGGGCGGGTGGCGAAGTTGGCGTCGTGCGTCTTGAGCACCTTGCGGGCCATCTCCTTGGACGACACCACCACCAGTGGGGTCTCACCTAGCTGCAGCATCATGAGCGGGCCGTGGGCGCGCGCGAGGTCCCGTAGAGCGCGGTGCGGGAGCACGTTGACGAGGTGGTGCATGCTGCCGATCACCGGCAGCTTCCACGGCCCCGGCGGGAGCCTCACCTTAGGCGGCCTCATCAGCAAGAGCTTCAGGATCCGGATCAGCGCTATGGTGAGTACGGAGACGATCAGTGATTGGTAGACAAGGTTGTGGCGGTCCATGGTGTCTAATTACGACGCCTGACGATCGTGCAGTGCAGGAGTGCAGACTAGCTCGGTCGATCGTCCGTAAGTCTGCGTGTGCATGTGGCCTCTCACCATGCATGTGCGAGTGTACTGCCGCTACTTATAATGCCTATCCATAGTGCCAAAATGGCGCCAGCCTTTGATTGCCGACTCTATACGTTTGTTTTGGCTTGTCCAGGTCAGCCATCTAGGGCTTACCCATTCTAATTTGGAACAGTAGTCAACCAAAAGCCGACATGAGTTTGGACAAATTTTCAATCCACCGAGAAATATTCTGGAGCCATGAGAAAAGTCAACCCGTATATGGTCAGTCGTATTTATAAATGGCCAACGGGCCGGCCCGGCCTGGGCCTAGGCCAGGCACGGCCTGCAGGGGTCGGGCCAGCACGGCACGTCGTGTCTCCTAGGCCGTGCCTCTTCGGGCCACATGCCTGGCCTTTAGCCCAGGCACGGCACTACGGGCCGTTTTTTTGTGCCGTGCCGGCCCGCTAAGCACGACTAAATTTGCGGGCCGTGCAAACCCACAGCCCTAAAGGGCCACTAGTGGACCGGTGGCCAACAACCTTCGTGACTATTCAGTGTTCCAACTTCTAACGCCCTTTCATCAGCATTCGTTCTGCCAAGAGAACCCAAAGAGGCTCATCTAATGCTCTACATATTCTTCACACCATTTGCCCTCTAAAACCATCCCTCTTCCTTCTTCACACTCTTCTTCCAACTTCAACCATGACGGGCTTCAAGCTACCCAACAACGACTCCTCCAGCGAGGAAGAAGTCGGGCGCTGGTGGAGCACTAGAGACGAGGGCTCCGGTGATGAGATGAGCTCACCTGATAGGAGTCCATGGGACTCAAAGATGAGCGGTTTTTCAGCGACGGTGGCAGCACCGGGGAGGAGGAGGAGGACGGGGATGACGAGGAGGTGGTGGAGGAGGAGGAGGGCGATGACGAGGACGACGACGAGGAGGAGGAATGCCATGCAATGGCCATGGTTGCAAACTCGCGAGATGCGTGAATTGTTTTACACATATATCTTAATTAAACTTCTCGGTTTTTTGAATCTGTCATTTTGTAACTTATCTGTCATCTGTGATGTGAATGAAACACTTAAAATCGTCAAGTGCTGGATGTGAGAATTGTTTTGTGGTGCTGCATGGTTACTGGGCTGTGGGTTTGCACGGCCCGCAAATTTAGTCGTGCTTAGCGGGCCGGCACGGCACAAAAAAAACGGCCCGTAGTGCCGTGCCTGGGCTAAAGGCCAGGCATGTGGCCCGAAGAGGCACGGCCTAGGAGACACGACGTGCCGTGCTGGCCCGACCCCTGCAGGCCGTGCCTGGCCTAGGCCCAGGCCGGGCCGGCCCGTTGGCCATTTATAAATACGACTGACCATATACGGGTTGACTTTTCTCATGGCTCCAGAATATTTCTCGGTGGATTGAAAATTTGTCCAAACTCATGTCGGCTTTTGGTTGACTACTGTTCCAAATTAGAATGGGTAAGCCCTAGATGGCTGACCTGGACAAGCCAAAACAAACGTATAGAGTCGGCAATCAAAGGCTGGCGCCATTTTGGCACTATGGATAGGCATTATAAGTAGCGGCAGTACACTCGCACATGCATGGTGAGAGGCCACATGCACACGCAGACTTACGGACGATCGACCGAGCTAGTCTGCACTCCTGCACTGCACGATCGTCAGGCGTCGTAATTAGACACCATGGACCGCCACTAATCTTTATGAGGTTGTACATGCATGTATCCTTGGTAGCTTGCTTATTAGAAAGGTACTTCGGATGTAGATTCGGGAACGGCGAACGGTGTGGCGCAGAGCAGGAGCGGCGACTTGCGACGGACTCCAAGGCCATGCGCCTCCGCCATGTCCAGCTCGCTCACACCACCCGGCAGCGACCAGTCGAAGTGATAGAGAAGCTGCACGAGCACTATCTCCATGACGGGAAGCCCGTAGGCAATGCCGGGGCACATCCTCCGGCCAGCACCGAACGGCAGGTACTCGTAGCTGCTCCCGTTGAAGTCCACCATGCTACCCTCGAAGCGCTCAGGGTTGAACTCATCGGCATTGTCCCAGCACTTTGGGTCCCTTCCAATCGCCCACGCGTTCACGACGACACGTGACTTGGCTGGAATCGTGTAGCCCTCGATCTCACACGCTTCGATGCTCTCTCTGGGCACCAGAAGCGGAGCCGGCGGATGCAGCCGGAGGGTCTCCTTGATGACGAGCTTCAGGTAGGGGAGGCTGCTTGCCTGGAGGTCGGCTTCGGTGACCGTCGCCTTGCCATGGAACGCCTGCCGGATCTCGCCCTGCAGCTTGCTCATGACCCTCTCGTTCCGCATCAGCTCTGACATGCCCCAGCTAAGCGATGATGCTAATGTCCCCGATCCAGCCGTGAACATGTCGAATATAACGGCCTTGATGCTGTTTTGAGTTAGATGGAACCCCAGGCCGCCTCTCTCTTGCAAGCCGAGGAGAACGTCAACCAGGTTCTCGTCCTCCTCGCCCTGCCGCCTGCTGCCCCGGATGCTTCTCCTGTCCTTTATGATCTCCTCCAGGGTGGTGTCCACCGTCCTGTGGACGTGCTCGAGGGCACGGCGCATGCCGGTCACGGCGGCGAGCACGGGTCTCCAGGTCGGGAAGAGGTCGGGGACCGTGAACCCGCTCGTCAAGACGACGCCAACCCTGACTGCTGACAGGAACTCGTCGGCGTTCCTCTGCACGTTGCCGAATGATGCACGGGCGACGATGCCGTTGGCTAAGTTGTGGAACATTGCGCTGAGGTCCACTGGAGTGGATCGCCCGTCCGCTCGTATCCTTGCCACCTCAGTCGCCATCTATAAACAAATTAAGATGAACACAGGGAGCAAGAATGTTTAAGTTTAATACAAGACAGGAGTAAATGTTTAATCTTTTTTCGATGCATGGTCGCTCAAGAATAAGATCGCACACACCACACACGCCGTACGTACTACGTACCTCTTGTTCCCTTATGTGGCGGAAGGTGAGCACACGCTTGGGGCCGAGCATCTCGGCGGCGCAAAGCTGCCGGAGCTTGCGCCAGTACTCACCGGACGGTGAGAAGACTATGTCCGACCAGCCGTAGAGCACGATGTCGCCGCCCAGGAGCCTGGGGCGGGTGGCGAAGTTGGCGTCGTGCGTCTTGAGCACCTTGCGGGCCATCTCCTTGGACGACACCACCACCAGTGGGGTCTCACCTAGCTGCAGCATCATGAGCGGGCCGTGGGCGCGCGCGAGGTCCCGTAGAGCGCGGTGCGGGAGCACGTTGACGAGGTGGTGCATGCTGCCGATCACCGGCAGCTTCCACGGCCCCGGCGGGAGCCTCACCTTAGGCGGCCTCATCAGCAAGAGCTTCAGGATCCGGATCAGCGCTATGGTGAGTACGGAGACGATCAGTGATTGGTAGACAAGGTTGTGGCGGTCCATGGTGTCTAATTACGACGCCTGACGATCGTGCAGTGCAGGAGTGCAGACTAGCTCGGTCGATCGTCCGTAAGTCTGCGTGTGCATGTGGCCTCTCACCATGCATGTGCGAGTGTACTGCCGCTACTTATAATGCCTATCCATAGTGCCAAAATGGCGCCAGCCTTTGATTGCCGACTCTATACGTTTGTTTTGGCTTGTCCAGGTCAGCCATCTAGGGCTTACCCATTCTAATTTGGAACAGTAGTCAACCAAAAGCCGACATGAGTTTGGACAAATTTTCAATCCACCGAGAAATATTCTGGAGCCATGAGAAAAGTCAACCCGTATATGGTCAGTCGTATTTATAAATGGCCAACGGGCCGGCCCGGCCTGGGCCTAGGCCAGGCACGGCCCTGCAGGGGTCGGGCCAGCACGGCACGTCGTGTCTCCTAGGCCGTGCCTCTTCGGGCCACATGCCTGGCCTTTAGCCCAGGCACGGCACTACGGGCCGTTTTTTTTGTGCCGTGCCGGCCCGCTAAGCACGACTAAATTTGCGGGCCGTGCAAACCCACAGCCCAGTAACCATGCAGCACCACAAAACAATTCTCACATCCAGCACTTGACGATTTTAAGTGTTTCATTCACATCACAGATGACAGATAAGTTACAAAATGACAGATTCAAAAAACCGAGAAGTTTAATTAAGATATATGTGTAAAACAATTCACGCATCTCGCGAGTTTGCAACCATGGCCATTGCATGGCATTCCTCCTCCTCGTCGTCGTCCTCGTCATCGCCCTCCTCCTCCTCCACCACCTCCTCGTCATCCCCGTCCTCCTCCTCCTCCCCGGTGCTGCCACCGTCGCTGAAAAACCGCTCATCTTTGAGTCCCATGGACTCCTATCAGGTGAGCTCATCTCATCACCGGAGCCCTCGTCTCTAGTGCTCCACCAGCGCCCGACTTCTTCCTCGCTGGAGGAGTCGTTGTTGGGTAGCTTGAAGCCCGTCATGGTTGAAGTTGGAAGAAGAGTGTGAAGAAGGAAGAGGGATGGTTTTAGAGGGCAAATGGTGTGAAGAATATGTAGAGCATTAGATGAGCCTCTTTGGGTTCTCTTGGCAGAACGAATGCTGATGAAAGGGCGTTAGAAGTTGGAACACTGAATAGTCACGAAGGTTGTTGGCCACCGGTCCACTAGTGGCCCTTTAGGGCTGTGGGTTTGCACGGCCCGCAAATTTAGTCGTGCTTAGCGGGCCGGCACGGCACAAAAAAACGGCCCGTAGTGCCGTGCCTGGGCTAAAGGCCAGGCATGTGGCCCGAAGAGGCACGGCCTAGGAGACACGACGTGCCGTGCTGGCCCGACCCCTGCAGGCCGTGCCTGGCCTAGGCCCAGGCCGGGCCGGCCCGTTGGCCATTTATAAATACGACTGACCATATACGGGTTGACTTTTCTCATGGCTCCAGAATATTTCTCGGTGGATTGAAAATTTGTCCAAACTCATGTCGGCTTTTGGTTGACCCTACTGTTCCAAATTAGAATGGGTAAGCCCTAGATGGCTGACCTGGACAAGCCAAAACAAACGTATAGAGTCGGCAATCAAAGGCTGGCGCCATTTTGGCACTATGGATAGGCATTATAAGTAGCGGCAGTACACTCGCACATGCATGGTGAGAGGCCACATGCACACGCAGACTTACGGACGATCGACCGAGCTAGTCTGCACTCCTGCACTGCACGATCGTCAGGCGTCGTAATTAGACACCATGGACCGCCACAACCTTGTCTACCAATCACTGATCGTCTCCGTACTCACCATAGCGCTGATCCGGATCCTGAAGCTCTTGCTGATGAGGCCGCCTAAGGTGAGGCTCCCGCCGGGGCCGTGGAAGCTGCCGGTGATCGGCAGCATGCACCACCTCGTCAACGTGCTCCCGCACCGCGCTCTACGGGACCTCGCGCGCGCCCACGGCCCGCTCATGATGCTGCAGCTAGGTGAGACCCCACTGGTGGTGGTGTCGTCCAAGGAGATGGCCCGCAAGGTGCTCAAGACGCACGACGCCAACTTCGCCACCCGCCCCAGGCTCCTGGGCGGCGACATCGTGCTCTACGGCTGGTCGGACATAGTCTTCTCACCGTCCGGTGAGTACTGGCGCAAGCTCCGGCAGCTTTGCGCCGCCGAGATGCTCGGCCCCAAGCGTGTGCTCACCTTCCGCCACATAAGGGAACAAGAGGTACGTAGTACGTACGGCGTGTGTGGTGTGTGCGATCTTATTCTTGAGCGACCATGCATCGAAAAAAGATTAAACATTTACTCCTGTCTTGTATTAAACTTAAACATTCTTGCTCCCTGTGTTCATCTTAATTTGTTTATAGATGGCGACTGAGGTGGCAAGGATACGAGCGGACGGGCGATCCACTCCAGTGGACCTCAGCGCAATGTTCCACAACTTAGCCAACGGCATCGTCGCCCGTGCATCATTCGGCAACGTGCAGAGGAACGCCGACGAGTTCCTGTCAGCAGTCAGGGTTGGCGTCGTCTTGACGAGCGGGTTCACGGTCCCCGACCTCTTCCCGACCTGGAGACCCGTGCTCGCCGCCGTGACCGGCATGCGCCGTGCCCTCGAGCACGTCCACAGGACGGTGGACACCACCCTGGAGGAGATCATAAAGGACAGGAGAAGCATCCGGGGCAGCAGGCGGCAGGGCGAGGAGGACGAGAACCTGGTTGACGTTCTCCTCGGCTTGCAAGAGAGAGGCGGCCTGGGGTTCCATCTAACTCAAAACAGCATCAAGGCCGTTATATTCGACATGTTCACGGCTGGATCGGGGACATTAGCATCATCGCTTAGCTGGGGCATGTCAGAGCTGATGCGGAACGAGAGGGTCATGAGCAAGCTGCAGGGCGAGATCCGGCAGGCGTTCCATGGCAAGGCGACGGTCACCGAAGCCGACCTCCAGGCAAGCAGCCTCCCCTACCTGAAGCTCGTCATCAAGGAGACCCTCCGGCTGCATCCGCCGGCTCCGCTTCTGGTGCCCAGAGAGAGCATCGAAGCGTGTGAGATCGAGGGCTACACGATTCCAGCCAAGTCACGTGTCGTCGTGAACGCGTGGGCGATTGGAAGGGACCCAAAGTGCTGGGACAATGCCGATGAGTTCAACCCTGAGCGCTTCGAGGGTAGCATGGTGGACTTCAACGGGAGCAGCTACGAGTACCTGCCGTTCGGTGCTGGCCGGAGGATGTGCCCCGGCATTGCCTACGGGCTTCCCGTCATGGAGATAGTGCTCGTGCAGCTTCTCTATCACTTCGACTGGTCGCTGCCGGGTGGTGTGAGCGAGCTGGACATGGCGGAGGCGCATGGCCTTGGAGTCCGTCGCAAGTCGCCGCTCCTGCTCTGCGCCACACCGTTCGCCGTTCCCGAATCTACATCCGAAGTACCTTTCTAATAAGCAAGCTACCAAGGATACATGCATGTACAACCTCATAAAGATTAGTGTGGTCTGTTTGTGTGTACAATAATGTGCCGTTATCCTGCAAACGGTTTTGTGTTCTGTGTAAACAATCGAAAAAGGTGGATCAAGTAATAATGCTTATTTTATGGTGAGTGGAGTGACTTACGTACCATTTTGTTCATAACTACTGTCTTTGTGTGCAAAGAAAACAATTTTTCTATGTGACTATTTTGCATTGTTCACCCTCTAGAAAACTGTTTTTCTACCAGCTCATCCGTGGGGTGGCAAGGCGACTGCGCGTGAACAATATTATTACATTTAAAATGCAGAACCACAGCCATGTGTGTCTGCATGGAACTTGGAACCTCTTAGCATGCATGGCTGCTACAAAAGTCAAGGTAGAATAACTGCAAACAGAAATGAGCAGGACATCTCATCACGCTCAACTCTGACTATATGCATAATCTCCCAGCTATGAGGTCCAAGCCCTCCAGATAGTCGATTTCTCACCCGCCGCATTCTCTGAACAACATTTCATTGACCTGGACCTTGGTACCCATAGGCGGCTTTGAATTTTTTTAATTACTTTCCAAACTGGAAGTAGATGGATCCTGGTGCAAAACAAGTGAATACAATTTAAATGTAAACATAAAATATATTGTTTGAAAATCAAATCCAAAAAATACAAAATAAATATGGTCAAAACTTCAAATGATTGCAAAATTTACGAAAAAAGAGAAGTTTAATTAAGATATATGTGTAAAACAATTCACGCATCTCGCGAGTTTGCAACCATGGCCATTGCATGGCATTCCTCCTCCTCGTCGTCGTCCTCGTCATCGCCCTTTCATCAGCATTCGTTCTGCCAAGAGAACCCAAAGAGGCTCATCTAATGCTCTACATATTCTTCACACCATTTGCCCTCTAAAACCATCCCTCTTCCTTCTTCACACTCTTCTTCCAACTTCAACCATGACGGGCTTCAAGCTACCCAACAACGACTCCTCCAGCGAGGAAGAAGTCGGGCGCTGGTGGAGCACTAGAGACGAGGGCTCCGGTGATGAGATGAGCTCACCTGATAGGAGTCCATGGGACTCAAAGATGAGCGGTTTTTCAGCGACGGTGGCAGCACCGGGGAGGAGGAGGAGGACGGGGATGACGAGGAGGTGGTGGAGGAGGAGGAGGGCGATGACGAGGACGACGACGAGGAGGAGGAATGCCATGCAATGGCCATGGTTGCAAACTCGCGAGATGCGTGAATTGTTTTACACATATATCTTAATTAAACTTCTCTTTTTTCGTAAATTTTGCAATCATTTGAAGTTTTGACCATATTTATTTTGTATTTTTTGGATTTGATTTTCAAACAATATATTTTATGTTTACATTTAAATTGTATTCACTTGTTTTGCACCAGGATCCATCTACTTCCAGTTTGGAAAGTAATTAAAAAAATTCAAAGCCGCCTATGGGTACCAAGGTCCAGGTCAATGAAATGTTGTTCAGAGAATGCGGCGGGTGAGAAATCGACTATCTGGAGGGCTTGGACCTCATAGCTGGGAGATTATGCATATAGTCAGAGTTGAGCGTGATGAGATGTCCTGCTCATTTCTGTTTGCAGTTATTCTACCTTGACTTTTGTAGCAGCCATGCATGCTAAGAGGTTCCAAGTTCCATGCAGACACACATGGCTGTGGTTCTGCATTTTAAATGTAATAATA
>JAHUYU010001393.1:0-37945 GCA_030439765.1 Tripidium arundinaceum
ATGGCATAGAAGACTTGGTCATGTTGGGATGAAACAACTTGGATGACTAGTCAAGCATGATATGGTCAAAGGCTTGAAGGATGTTCAATTTGAGAAAGATCGGTTGTGTAGTGCTTGTCAAATGGGAAAGCAAGTTGGCAATACACATCCAAAGAAAGGAATGATGAGTACCACTAGTCCATTTGAGTTATTGCACATGGATCTGTTTGGACCTACAACATATGCAAGCATTGGTGGAAATAAGTATGGCTTTGTAATTGTGGATGATTTCACTAGATATACATGGGTGTTCTTCATGGTTGACAAGAGTGAAACATTTGATATATTCAAGTCTTTTGTCAAGAGAAGCCAAATGAGTTTGATACAAGGATCAAGAAAGTGAGGAGTGACAATGGAAGTGAGTTCAAGAACACAAGAATTAATGAGCTATGTGATGAGTTTGGAATTAGGCATCAATTCTCGGCCAAGTACACTCCCCAATCCAATGGCGTAGTTGAGAGGAAGAATAGGACTCTTATTGACATGGCAAGAAGCATGCTTAGTGAATATAATGTGAGTGATAACTTTTGGGCCGAAGCAATCAACACGGCATGTTATTGCTCCAATAGATTGTATCGCCATCCTCTCTTGAAAAAGACTCCATATGAGCTGCTCAATGGAAGAAAGCCCAACATTGCATACTTTAGAGTCTTTGGGTGCAAGTGCTATATCTTGAAGAAGGGCACAAGACTTGGAAAGTTTGAGAAGAAATGTGATGAAGGGTTCTTGCTCGGTTACTCCACAACAAGCAAAGAACGGTGGCTTCCCCACATTATTGATTTGAGCCATCTTGACACCGAAGGTTGTTAAGCCTTGATTAACGGTGACCTCGGCTCTGATACCACTTGAAAGGTCCAAATATGGCTAGAGGGGGCGGGGTGAATAGCCTATTTAAAAACTACAAGATCACTAGAGCAAGTTGATTAGTACGACAAATGGCGTAATGCGGGTTTGCACTAGCTCTAGTGAACTCTATGCAAAGCAAGCCACTTAACCGTTCTAAAACAAAGGTTTACAAACTAGAGCTCACACAAAGTCCTAGGAGTAAGAATTAAAATACTGCTAAACCACTCCTAGTGACTACACAAGAACTTTACTAACAAGCTAAGCAAGACGAGTAAGTAAATGCAAATGTAAAGTCCGAGGGGGTGCAAACCTTGCCTTGTGGATTGTATCCTCCAAATATATATCTCAATGACAATAATGAATCAACCACAAGAGAGATAACCAATGAGAAAGTCAAGGGACAATAGACACCGAGTTTATCCCGAGGTTCACGTGCTTGCCGGCACGCTACGTCCTCGTTGTGTCGGCTATCTCACTTGGTGATTCGCGAGCTCACCCACAAAGGGAATTCCACAAAGGGTGTCGCAAGAATCCACACAAGATGAGCACACTCAATGACACGAGCAATCCACTAGAGTTGCCTTTGCGAATCTCCCGCGGGGAAGGCACAAGAACCCCTCACAAATGAATCCTTGATTGGGGGCGGACACAATCACCAAATCCCCTCACCAATCAATCAAGCACCAACCGTCTAGGTGACGGCAATCACCAAGAGTAATAAGAAATACTCAATCAAAATTACCACCTAGTGCCAACAAATGCAAGAACACAAAGCACTATGGTTTCCCCAAATCCTCTCTCAAAATAGCACCAAGATTTGAGAGGGAGAGGAAGGGGAAGGAGGAGCTCGAGCTTGGATTCAACTTGTCTCACTCAAATCTCAAGCACTAGGGTTTCCTCAAATCTTTGTGGTATGTTGAGAGAGGATTTGAGGAAACCCTAGTGCTTGAGATTTGAGTGAGACAAGTTGAATCCAAGCTCGAGCTCCTCCTTCCCCTTCCTCTCCCTCTCAAATCTTGGTGCTATTTTGAGAGAGGATTTGGGGAAACCATAGTGCTTTGTGTTCTTGCATTTGTTGGCACTAGGTGGTAATTTTGATTGAGTATTTCTTATTACTCTTGGTGATTGCCGTCACCTAGACGGTTGGTGCTTGATTGATTGGTGAGGGGATTTGGTGATTGTGTCCGCCCCCAATCAAGGATTCATTTGTGAGGGGTTCTTGTGCCTTCCCCGCGGGAGATTCGCAAAGGCAACTCTAGTGGATTGCTCGTGTCATTGAGTGTGCTCATCTTGTGTGGATTCTTGCGACACCCTTTGTGGAATTCCCTTTGTGGGTGAGCTCGCGAATCACCAAGTGAGATAGCCGACACAACGAGGACGTAGCGTGCCGGCAAGCACGTGAACCTCGGGATAAACTCGGTGTCTATTGTCCCTTGACTTTCTCATTGGTTATCTCTCTTGTGGTTGATTCATTATTGTCATTGAGATATATATTTGGAGGATACAATCCACAAGGCAAGGTTTGCACCCCCTCGGACTTTACATTTGCATTTACTTACTCGTCTTGCTTAGCTTGTTAGTAAAGTTCTTGTGTAGTCACTAGGAGTGGTTTAGCAGTATTTTAATTCTTACTCCTAGGACTTTGTGTGAGCTCTAGTTTGTAAACCTTTGTTTTAGAACGGTTAAGTGGCTTGCTTTGCATAGAGTTCACTAGAGCTAGTGCAAACCCGCATTACGCCATTTGTCGTACTAATCAACTTGCTCTAGTGATCTTGTAGTTTTTAAATAGGCTATTCACCCCGCCCCCTCTAGCCATATTTGGACCTTTCAAGTGGTATCAGAGCCGAGGTCACCGTTAATCAAGGCTTAACAACCTTCGGTGTCAAGATGGCTCAAATCAATAATGTGGGGAAGCCACCGTTCTTTGCTTGTTGTGGAGTAACCGAGCAAGAACCCTTCATCACATTTCTTCTCAAACTTTCCAAGTCTTGTGCCCTTCTTCAAGATATAGCACTTGCACCCAAAGACTCTAAAGTATGCAATGTTGGGCTTTCTTCCATTGAGCAGCTCATATGGAGTCTTTTTCAAGAGAGGATGGCGATACAATCTATTGGAGCAATAACATGCCGTGTTGATTGCTTCGGCCCAAAAGTTATCACTCACATTATATTCACTAAGCATGCTTCTTGCCATGTCAATAAGAGTCCTATTCTTCCTCTCAACTACGCCATTGGATTGGGGAGTGTACTTGGCCGAGAATTGATGCCTAATTCCAAACTCATCACATAGCTCATTAATTCTTGTGTTCTTGAACTCACTTCCATTGTCACTCCTCACTTTCTTGATCCTTGTATCAAACTCATTTTGGCTTCTCTTGACAAAAGACTTGAATATATCAAATGTTTCACTCTTGTCAACCATGAAGAACACCCATGTATATCTAGTGAAATCATCCACAATTACAAAGCCATACTTATTTCCACCAATGCTTGCATATGTTGTAGGTCCAAACAGATCCATGTGCAATAACTCAAATGGACTAGTGGTACTCATCATTCCTTTCTTTGGATGTGTATTGCCAACTTGCTTTCCCATTTGACAAGCACTACACAACCGATCTTTCTCAAATTGAACATCCTTCAAGCCTTTGACCATATCATGCTTGACTAGTCATCCAAGTTGTTTCATCCCAACATGACCAAGTCTTCTATGCCATAACCAACCCATGCTTGATCTTGATATGAGACATGTTGACAATTGAGCTTCACTTGAGTTGAAGTCCACCTAGTAGAGGTTCTCATACCGAAATCCTTTGAATACCAAGTTTGATCCATCCACACTCACTATATCCACATCATCCACACCAAATATGCATTTGAAACCCAAGTCACACAATTGTGCTACTGACAACAAGTTGAAGTTGAGTGACTCTACCAATAGCACATTGGATATGCTCATGTCATTTGATATAGCAATTTTTCCAAGCCCCTTGACCTTGCCTTTTGCATTATCACCAAATGTAATACTATCCACATCTTGATTGCCACTTGTGTTGAGCGAGTTGAACATTCTTGCATCTCCGGTCATGTGTTGAGTGCACCCACTATCAAGCACCCAATGCCTCCCTCCGGCCTTGTAGTTTACCTACATAAGACAATCAATGGGTTTTAGGTACCCAAACTTGTTTGGGTCCTCGAAGGTTAGTGACCAAGGACTTGGGCACCCAAATAGCCTTCTTCATTGGCCTTTCACGGGAGCACCAATGTACTTGGCATGAACACCATGAGCTCCCTTGCAAAGCACATAACAAGAATCAAATTGAATTGAGGATACTTTAGTGAAGTTGATCTTGTTCTTGTATGTGTTCTTTTGCTCTTTATGCCCCACTTGCTTCCAACTTTGGCTAGGATGACCATTGCCTCTCACAAAACTAGTCTTGTGAGGTGCAAAGGCCGCCTTGCCTTTCTTGGGGGTATAGCCAAGTCCCTCTTTTGCATGAGCAAATCTTTGGCTACCCAAGCACTTAAGCAAGCGGGCATCTCCACCATAGGCATTGCCCAAGGTGCGAGTGAGCTCATTAACCTCCTTCTTGAGGTACTCATTTTCAACCATTAGTGAGGCATCACAAGTGAAACCATCACTAGAGGATGAGGTAGAAGTCAATGTGCTACAAGAGGGGTTAGTTTGTTCAACAACAATAGGAGTGAAAAATGACTCATCAAGTATGTCACATGTGACTCCTATGTTGCATGTGAGAATCTCCCCCTTCTTACTTTGATCGATAAGAGAGGAGTGAGCTTTCTCAAGCTTGGAGTGAGCTTTTTCAAGCTTCTCATGGGCCACCGTTAGCCTCTCATGAGTAGCGTTGAGCTCATCAAAGTTTTGCTCAAGAGACTTGCACCTCTTTTGCAATTCTTTGCACTCCTTTCTCTTCTTCTCAAGGTAAGAGTGAGCTTCATGTAACATAGCCATAAGTTCATCATGTGTATACTCATCATCATCTTCACTCTCACAATCACTATCACTCTCATCGGATGATACCTTAGTTGGCTTAGCCATGAAGCATGTCGATGGAGTGTTGAAGAGTGAAGGCTTGTTGGAGACCGCTAAGCTTGCAATTGCCTTCTTCTTCATTGTCTTGCGGTCATCGTCACTTTCATCATCTTCTTCACTTGAGGAAGCATCGCTATCCCAAGTGACACAATATGATTGTCCCTTCTTATTCTTTATGACCATCTTCTTGTCCTTCTCCCTCTTGTCCTTCTTCTTGCTTTTCTTGTCATCGCTATTATCATCGTTGTCACTGTTGTATGGACAATCGGCGATGAAGTGATCCTTGCTCTTGCACTTGTAGCACCTTCTTGCTTGATCTTTGCTCTTTGATTGATCTCTTCTTCTTCTTGCACCATATCCTTTTTTCTTCATGAACCGACCAAATCTTTTGACAAACAATGCCATTTCTTTATCTTCATCTTCTTGGTTTGGCACGCTTGGGACTTCATCATCATCACTTGATTCTTGCTTCTTTGTTTTGCCTTTGCTTGATGATGAAGTGGTGGCTTTGAATGCCATGGTCTTCTTCTTCTTTTCTTCCTCTTGTGCTCCCCCTTCCCGTTCCACACCGTAGACCTCATTTGTCATGATATCTCCTAGTACTTGGGTAGGGGTCATATTCTTCAATCCCTCTCTTATAATGATTGTGACCAATGTGTCAAACCGAAGGGGGAGACATCTCAAGAACTGGTGTGAGAAATCTTCATCTTCGATCTTTTCACCCAATGACTTGAGCTCACTAATGATGACACTCAAGCGGTGAAACATCTCCGGTATGGTCTCATTCTCCATCATCTTGAAGCTTGATAATTTATCCTTGAGGATGAAAAGCTTGGCACTCTTGACTGCCGTTGTGCTCTCATATGTTTCTTCCAACCTTTTCCAAACCTCATGTGCCGACTCAAGATCCTTGATTTGCTCAAAAACTTTTACATCTAGCGCATCATATAATGTGTTGATGGCTATGTCATTGAATTGGAGCTTTTCATCTTCATTTGGGGTGGGTGCTCAGCATCGGCCAATTCAATCTTCTTGTCAACCACCACCCAAAGCTTACGGTTCATTGATTTGAAATGTGCACATATCTTCCTCTTCCAATAATCATAATTTGACCCATCAAAGAACGGTGGCTTCCCCACATTATTGATTTGAGCCATCTTGACACCGAAGGTTGTTAAGCCTTGATTAACGGTGACCTCGGCTCTGATACCACTTGAAAGGTCCAAATATGGCTAGAGGGGGCGGGGTGAATAGCCTATTTAAAAACTACAAGATCACTAGAGCAAGTTGATTAGTACGACAAATGGCGTAATGCGGGTTTGCACTAGCTCTAGTGAACTCTATGCAAAGCAAGCCACTTAACCGTTCTAAAACAAAGGTTTACAAACTAGAGCTCACACAAAGTCCTAGGAGTAAGAATTAAAATACTGCTAAACCACTCCTAGTGACTACACAAGAACTTTACTAACAAGCTAAGCAAGACGAGTAAGTAAATGCAAATGTAAAGTCCGAGGGGGTGCAAACCTTGCCTTGTGGATTGTATCCTCCAAATATATATCTCAATGACAATAATGAATCAACCACAAGAGAGATAACCAATGAGAAAGTCAAGGGACAATAGACACCGAGTTTATCCCGAGGTTCACGTGCTTGCCGGCACGCTACGTCCTCGTTGTGTCGGCTATCTCACTTGGTGATTCGCGAGCTCACCCACAAAGGGAATTCCACAAAGGGTGTCGCAAGAATCCACACAAGATGAGCACACTCAATGACACGAGCAATCCACTAGAGTTGCCTTTGCGAATCTCCCGCGGGGAAGGCACAAGAACCCCTCACAAATGAA
The DNA here is from genome assembly GCA_030439765.1 of Tripidium arundinaceum. Taxonomy (NCBI): domain Eukaryota; kingdom Viridiplantae; phylum Streptophyta; class Magnoliopsida; order Poales; family Poaceae; genus Tripidium; species Tripidium arundinaceum. The sequence continues at coordinate 6,782 of JAHUYU010001393.1, forward strand.
TCCTTGATTGGGGGCGGACACAATCACCAAATCCCCTCACCAATCAATCAAGCACCAACCGTCTAGGTGACGGCAATCACCAAGAGTAATAAGAAATACTCAATCAAAATTACCACCTAGTGCCAACAAATGCAAGAACACAAAGCACTATGGTTTCCCCAAATCCTCTCTCAAAATAGCACCAAGATTTGAGAGGGAGAGGAAGGGGAAGGAGGAGCTCGAGCTTGGATTCAACTTGTCTCACTCAAATCTCAAGCACTAGGGTTTCCTCAAATCCTCTCTCAACATACCACAAAGATTTGAGAGGGAGAGGAAAGGGAAGGAGGAGCTCGAGCTTGGATTCAACGTTTCTCACTCAAATCTCTTCTCTCAACTTGAATCTTCCAAAGATTTGGAGCTAGGAGCTAGAGAGAGAGGGATAAAAGAGCCTTGGGAGCTTGGGGGCACCTTTCTCTGAGTTGGGGGCGTCAATAATGGAGGTTGCAACGGATAGAAGTGAGGGGGGTGGCTTATAAAGCCCGCAGAAAAACTGACCGTTGTGCACAGCACCGGTACTACCGGTCCTGACCGGTACTACCGGTCCACCAAGACAACACTGCCCAGATTTAGATCTGGACGGCAGAAGCACTGCACACGAGGCATCACCGGTACTACCGGTCCTTCACCGGTACTACCGGTAGGCTAGGGTTTGGTTTAGATTCAAACCAAAGGCGGCTGAAACACTATTCACGGGCGGCACCGGTACTACCAGTACCCCACCGGTGATACAGGTAGGCTACCCGGAAGCGACTGAAGAAAGCGGCACCGGTACTACCGGTACCCCACCGGTACTACCGGTTCCGGACCGGTACTACCGGTCCCGGACCGGTACTACCGACTTTGTACCGGTACTACCGGTCCAAACAGTACCACCGCACGCTAAAACGACCGTAACTTCTTGCTCCGAAGTCTGATTTCGATGATCTTGGACATTTTGGAAAGCTTATTCAGAGGACTACACAATCCATATGAATACATGATCCAAAGCACAATGGATCAAAGCAGGTTTTCAATCCAAGGCCATCCTAAAGTTAGAAGCATACTGAAAAAACATTTTCTCACTTCAAACTTCTTCTCCTTTGCAAAAGTGCTAACACCACCAAGTGTACACCGCCATGTGCATGTGTGTTAGCTTTTCACAAACATATTTCAAAGGATTTTCACTCATATCACCACGTCAGTAAGCGAGATTAGAGATGCATATGAACTCACACTCATTGCAATTAAAAATTTCCCCTCTTTATAGTACGATTATCTATTCTAAATGTGATCACACTCTCTATAGTGTCTTGATCACCAAAAAACAAAGTGGCTCCTATGATATACCTTTGCCTTGAGCCTTTTTGTTTTTCTCTTTCTTCTTTTCCGAGTTGTGGAGCACTTGATCTATCTCTTGATCATCACTTGGTCTTACACCGCCTCCGTATGCCATGTCTCCACCACTTGATCACTTCCTCGTGTATAACCCTAGCTTGATCATCACACTTAATGACAAGGGTTAGTACACATAGGTTTCATCAATTAACCAAAACCAAACTAGGGCTTTCATCTATTGTACCATTGTCTAGCTTCTCCTTTTAAAGAAAAAGGAAAAAGCTTCCAACATAAAGTTTTGTCGGACATGCCTTCTATGTGAAGACAGTCACAGGTTTGTTCAAAGTCTCTAATGTGTAGGTAAGGGTTTTCATCTTCTCCTCCTGAAAAGGCTAGGCTTTGGACCATTGCAATCAACCATAGACTCAGCCTATAGTCGGGGTTTTGGATTGGTTGGGATGACTCCCATGGCACAAGGCTGGTCTCCGAGGGTGCAGAAAGTTTAAAGATAGCAATGGAATTTATGTCATCCATAAGGATGGAAAAAGGTAAGAAAAGAAAAGAATAAAATAAGGAAAGAAAAGGTAAAAGTATAATACAAGGTAGAGCAAGACTTAAGGTTATCTCAGCAGACCGTCTTTCTCCCCGGCAACGGCGCCAAAAATGCTTGTTGATATTGGTTACGCACACAGAAGAATCAAAGATGAAATATCCATAAGCGCACGGATATCGGTGAGCACTTCACCCGGAAGATAATTCTAGTGTATCGTTATTTATTTATCCGCTAGGAGAAAACGTGCGGTGACTAACCAAGTCCTTACTACTACCCCTGAGCTGCAAGCAAGGTAATGTGATATAAGGGATATAGAGAAAACTACAACGGCGTCTTGTTTCTAACCTGTGGCAAGCTATCGTACTACTGCTCTTATGGGGACGTACCGAAGGAAAAGACACCACAGAGAATGCTTAACCCTGGCACACAAATCCTACCGGTCCTACTAACGGGAGGAGGCTCCAAAGGACCAACGAGGCTGTCACCCCCACGGCCTACCACCAATCTGGCTAGATAGGATGTATCTACGAGTACCCGAGTCTAAGCACCACGCTTACACTACGAATGATTACTCTACCCTCAACGCGAAGAGAATAAAGTAAACTCGTAAACCATAGAACAATAATAAAATGAACTTACTAGTATTAGACGTCGAACCACCGAAGAATCTTAGAAGCGAGCTCCGGGTTAGGGAGACTCGATCCGAAGGTACAGCCGGAGAGGAGACACCGACAAGCCAGGCTTCCTCCAACCTCCCCTCTACTCTATCTCTCTCAATCTAGAAGAATAACTCTAATCTCACATGGAGAAAGCTAATCTCTCTTGAATGCTAGGCTCTAGAGAGGTGATCCATACAAGGGACCCCTCTTAGGCGAATTCTCTCTGGAAATAATGAATTGGAGCTTCTGAATTGCCTCCAGCCAGGGGTCAGGGGCCTTGCTTATATAGCCCTTTCCGAAGAACGTCGGCCGTTGGATCAAACCGACTTAAATTGACGGCTTTTGTTGCATCTCAAGGTCGGTGGGGGCACGATCCGCGAGCCTCCCCCTGATTGGCCACAGGGGGTGGGCGCCCTCCCTGGGCCCTAGGGCGCCCGCCCTGGCATCCTGCCAGGTGGGCCCCACCTTCCAGGGGGTGCCTTCCCGAGCCTTCTAGACTCTTCTTTTTCGTATGTAGCCTTTTTTCTCTCTATGTAAACCTGACATGTGGGCTTTCCATGGTTATTTTCAGCTGGCACCCTGCAGAAACAGATATTTACCAAAACTCATGGAATTCTGTCAGTTAAACCCCTAGTCTATGGTGGTATTTCTTTTTAAAGCATTCTTTCAGTTAAGTTGACGGTTCAAATTGATAGTTAATTACCATCAACATTGTCCAAGATGGAATTGGCTTGATTACACAGGATCCATAAAAGGAAGTGGTACAAGCATTGCTGGCTGGTTTACTTGTTCTTTGCTCATTTGTTCTGTGAGACAGCCTTCGTAGCTACCAAAGAGTCGTTACCTAGTTGGAGATTAACCTTCCACTATGGCCACTAATCAGTTGTCCCTCAACACTAAAACTTCCAAATCTTCACTCTTGACAGCAATAATTGTGCTGATGCATAAACAGACAGTCACCGTCGAAGTCAGCAAACAAGGGTTCACCAGAGGTCAGTAGACAAGGGTTCACCAAAAGGTTGATTTTGACTGTATGGTCATCCTGCACATACGGATTGAGAACTCAGACAACAAGATCATAAGCACAGGGTGACCTATTTGTTAGGAATATGCCCTAGAGGTAATCATAGAGATGATGATATTGCGATTGTATCCATGATATATTATGTGTTCATTGAATATCCATTAAAGAAAACTTGTATCAATTGGCAATTATGTGAATTGTTTGTGAAATTCTTTTACTTGTATGGTTATTCTAAAGTTGTCCCTGATCGGAGTTCGTGTGAGGACACACATGAATATTAGATCAGCACATATATTGGTTGATGACTATGTTTCACAAGTCATAGACATAGAGATGTCAAACTAATAGTGTGGGCACATGTATGACATGGGGCTGGACTGACCTAACGTGAGATGTTGTAATTGTCTCTATACATATCATGTACGTTATGTCCTTAGACTTGAGATTGTCGTATGTATTCAAGATGTGAAACGACCTACTCAGGGACTATCAAACGCTACTCCATAACTGGGTAGCTATAAAGGTGGTTTTCGTGTTTGTCGGGAAACATGCTGTGAGACATAGTTGATCAAGATGGAATTTGCCCCTCTCCACGTGAGAGAGATATCACTGGACCACTCAAATGATTGGATCAAGAAATACATGGCCGTGCTTAGGTTAAGTGTTAACCAATGAGCTGGACCAAATATCGTGAGGCAAAGGGAATAACATGTATATGGTTTTGTGGTGGTTCGTCTGATATGATCTTTGCGTATGCATAGGAGTTGACACGCCTTGGTAGAGGCCGTTGTAAACTATTGGCCGAGTAGGAGTACTCGGGCCATGTCTATGTGTGCGTGAACCCATAGGGTCGCACGCTTAAGGGGCTGGAAGCCTAATTCGGGTTGGACCCAAATTTGACAAGGCTTAGGGTTACTAATGGGCCTCCAACTCGGGAGTTCATTAGGATGCATATATAAGTAAGGGGTGGGCGACGAGGATACGTAAGCGACGCCATTTGGCAGCCGCCGCCCCCCATCCCACGCCCGCGCCTACTGCTCCTCGCGGACCTAGTAGTCCAGAGGCGCAACGATTCCTCCCTATACGTGTGGATACCTCGGAGGTGCTGCATCTGGAGCACAAGGACGAACCGCACGAAGGGGACGGGCGGACGGACGACCTCACAACTGCATGGCACTGCTACGACACATACGACTACATCGAGTCGCTTTCGCTGCACCTGCGCGTCTAGTGGTAATCCCGTGATCTATAACTAGCAGTTGATCCTGGTTCATGAGGTCGAAATTTTTGTTTTCCGGCCAGCGTAGCTTCCTCATAACCCTACAGTGGTATCAGAACCATAGCTGCCTTGTTATAGGTTCGGTTGTATGCATATGGAGATATGCACGGTTGTAGATGAGTCTCCGATCATGGTTCGTGATCTTGCTATGTTGGTCTTGTAACGATCTACTCATACCGGTCAGAATTCCACCATCCGAGTTAAGTGATACATGTAAACCCAGTCATGGCGAGATGGAGATCAATCAGATTGATCGAATCGAACCTAGGTCAAGTGCCGAGTGCATGCGATGCGCGGCGGTGGTAGATTGGATCTACTGCCAGGCGCCGGGGTGCAATAAAAGTGCTGTTCGGTAAAACGGCCATAAATTTTGCATACGACCTCGGATTGAGATGAATTTTATATGAAAATTGATTTACAGAAAATTTTACATCTGATTCTCCCTGACTTCGTCGGTTTGATGAAATTAGATTTGCGAAAAACAGCCAGGAAGATGGTGTTTTTGGCGTTTTAAGATTAGACGTCGGAATCGGTTAACTCTGTTTTGCAGGATTTTGTGACTGGTATAGCCCTTATGCGTATGTGATGCATGTATGTAATTATTTCATGGCTTGCATGTCGTGAGTATGACAATATGGCTGGAGCCACATAGATATTGTCAATTTGATGTAATGACCTGCATGCCAAACTGTGATGATCCTATCCGCGACTATGTAATATTACTTCACTGCCTTGCGTTAGTGATAGCTAGTCTTGGTGGAATCATCACTGGAGGATGGCATACATGGATCATGGAGATGGAGATCATCATGATGAACAGTTCGATGGAGATGGAGATCCCCAAAGGAACAATGGGCTATACCAAGTCATATCTGTGTTAATGCCGTTCTTACTATGTTCTACTTTCATGTGCGATAATGTTTTTGTCTACATGCGATTGTGAAGTAGAACGATCCCTCAGCAATGTTTAAGTTAAAATGCTCCCCCAAACCTTGCACTGTCATGTGTCTTGTACAATCGGTGGTGGGTCTATGAAATTAGGGTGCCACTAGTTTTCCTTGACTAGGCAGGTTTGTATCGGATACTTACTGCAGAAGGGTTGGTTACTTGAACAAGGTCATCCTAACGGTTAGGGACCTTGGAGCATAAGGAGTTGGGCACCATAGCATAGAGATGCTACCCAACAACAAGAGTCATATGTGATATGATTAGCAAAGAGTTGCTTACCGATCTACCATGTCTCCTAGCGGTGATGCTAAAGCTCACTAGTAGACTTGTTAGTTGTGGGTCTTGAATCACTAAGTTTCAATAGAGGGATATTGATTTTAGTGGGAGTAGATTCTATTAAAGGTTTAATATTGTTTACTCTGTCATGGATACATTGTCTTTGTATTTTGCATTACTTTTGTTGTAGATAAATGGTGCCCAACTCCTTATGCTCCAAGGTCCCTAACCGTTAGGATGACCTTGTTCAAGTAACCAACCCTTCTGCAGTAAGTATCCGATACAAACCTGCCTAGTCAAGGAAAACTAGTGGCACCCTAATTTCATAGACCCACCACCGATTGTACAAGACACATGACAGTGCAAGGTTTGGGGGAGCATTTTAACTTAAACATTGCTGAGGGATCGTTCTACTTCACAATCGCATGTAGACAAAAACATTATCGCACATGAAAGTAGAACATAGTAAGAACGGCATTAACACAGATATGACTTGGTATAGCCCATTGTTCCTTTGGGGATCTCCATCTCCATCGAACTGTTCATCATGATGATCTCCATCTCCATGATCCATGTATGCCATCCTCCAGTGATGATTCCACCAAGACTAGCTATCACTAACGCAAGGCAGTGAAGTAATATTACATAGTCGCGGATAGGATCATCACAGTTTGGCATGCAGGTCATTACATCAAATTGACAATATCTATGTGGCTCCAGCCATATTGTCATACTCACGACATGCAAGCCATGAAATAATTACATACATGCATCACATACGCATAAGGGCTATACCAGTCACAAAATCCTGCAAAACAGAGTTAACCGATTCCGACGTCTAATCTTAAAACGCCAAAAACACCATCTTCCTGGCTGTTTTTCGCAAATCTAATTTCATCAAACCGACGAAGTCAGGGAGAATCAGATGTAAAATTTTCTGTAAATCAATTTTCATATAAAATTCATCTCAATCCGAGGTCGTATGCAAAATTTATGGCCGTTTTACCGAACAGCACTTTTATTGCACCCCGGCGCCTGGCAGTAGATCCAATCTACCACCGCCGCGCATCGCATGCACTCGGCACTTGACCTAGGTTCGATTCGATCAATCTGATTGATCTCCATCTCGCCATGACTGGGTTTACATGTATCACTTAACTCGGATGGTGGAATTCTGACCGGTATGAGTAGATCGTTACAAGACCAACATAGCAAGATCACGAACCATGATCGGAGACTCATCTACAACCGTGCATATCTCCATATGCATACAACCGAACCTATAACAAGGCAGCTATGGTTCTGATACCACTGTAGGGTTATGAGGAAGCTACGCTGGCCGGAAAACAAAAATTTCGACCTCATGAACCAGGATCAACTGCTAGTTATAGATCACGGGATTACCACTAGACGCGCAGGTGCAGCGAAAGCGACTCGATGTAGTCGTATGTGTCGTAGCAGTGCCATGCAGTTGTGAGGTCGTCCGTCCGCCCGTCCCCTTCGTGCGGTTCGTCCTTGTGCTCCAGATGCAGCACCTCCGAGGTATCCACACGTATAGGGAGGAATCGTTGCGCCTCTGGACTACTAGGTCCGCGAGGAGCAGTAGGCGCGGGCGTGGGATGGGGGGCGGCGGCTGCCAAATGGCGTCGCTTACGTATCCTCGTCGCCCACCCCTTACTTATATATGCATCCTAATGAACTCCCGAGTTGGAGGCCCATTAGTAACCCTAAGCCTTGTCAAATTTGGGTCCAACCCGAATTAGGCTTCCAGCCCCTTAAGCGTGCGACCCTATGGGTTCACGCACACATAGACATGGCCCGAGTACTCCTACTCGGCCAATAGTTTACAACGGCCTCTACCAAGGCGTGTCAACTCCTATGCATACGCAAAGATCATATCAGACGAACCACCACAAAACCATATACATGTTATTCCCTTTGCCTCACGATATTTGGTCCAGCTCATTGGTTAACACTTAACCTAAGCACGGCCATGTATTTCTTGATCCAATCATTTGAGTGGTCCAGTGATATCTCTCTCACGTGGAGAGGGGCAAATTCCATCTTGATCAACTATGTCTCACAGCATGTTTCCCGACAAACACGAAAACCACCTTTATAGCTACCCAGTTATGGAGTAGCGTTTGATAGTCCCTGAGTAGGTCGTTTCACATCTTGAATACATACGACAATCTCAAGTCTAAGGACATAACGTACATGATATGTATAGAGACAATTACAACATCTCACGTTAGGTCAGTCCAGCCCCATGTCATACATGTGCCCACACTATTAGTTTGACATCTCTATGTCTATGACTTGTGAAACATAGTCATCAACCAATATATGTGCTGATCTAATATTCATGTGTGTCCTCACACGAACTCCGATCAGGGACAACTTTAGAATAACCATACAAGTAAAAGAATTTCACAAACAATTCACATAATTGCCAATTGATACAAGTTTTCTTTAATGGATATTCAATGAACACATAATATATCATGGATACAATCGCAATATCATCATCTCTATGATTACCTCTAGGGCATATTCCTAACAAATAGGTCACCCTGTGCTTATGATCTTGTTGTCTGAGTTCTCAATCCGTATGTGCAGGATGACCATACAGTCAAAATCAACCTTTTGGTGAACCCTTGTCTACTGACCTCTGGTGAACCCTTGTTTGCTGACTTCGACGGTGACTGTCTGTTTATGCATCAGCACAATTATTGCTGTCAAGAGTGAAGATTTGGAAGTTTTAGTGTTGAGGGACAACTGATTAGTGGCCATAGTGGAAGGTTAATCTCCAACTAGGTAACGACTCTTTGGTAGCTACGAAGGCTGTCTCACAGAACAAATGAGCAAAGAACAAGTAAACCAGCCAGCAATGCTTGTACCACTTCCTTTTATGGATCCTGTGTAATCAAGCCAATTCCATCTTGGACAATGTTGATGGTAATTAACTATCAATTTGAACCGTCAACTTAACTGAAAGAATGCTTTAAAAAGAAATACCACCATAGACTAGGGGTTTAACTGACAGAATTCCATGAGTTTTGGTGAATATCTGTTTCTGCAGGGTGCCAGCTGAAAATAACCATGGAAAGCCCACATGTCAGGTTTACATAGAGAGAAAAAAGGCTACATACGAAAAAGAAGAGTCTAGAAGGCTCGGGAAGGCACCCCCTGGAAGGTGGGGCCCACCTGGCAGGATGCCAGGGCGGGCGCCCTAGGGCCCAGGGAGGGCGCCCACCCCCTGTGGCCAATCAGGGGGAGGCTCGCGGATCGTGCCCCCACCGACCTTGAGATGCAACAAAAGCCGTCAATTTAAGTCGGTTTGATCCAACGGCCGACGTTCTTCGGAAAGGGCTATATAAGCAAGGCCCCTGACCCCTGGCTGGAGGCAATTCAGAAGCTCCAATTCATTATTTCCAGAGAGAATTCGCCTAAGAGGGGTCCCTTGTATGGATCACCTCTCTAGAGCCTAGCATTCAAGAGAGATTAGCTTTCTCCATGTGAGATTAGAGTTATTCTTCTAGATTGAGAGAGATAGAGTAGAGGGGAGGTTGGAGGAAGCCTGGCTTGTCGGTGTCTCCTCTCCGGCTGTACCTTCGGGATCGAGTCTCCCTAACCCGGAGCTCGCTTCTAAGATTCTTCGGTGGTTCGACGTCTAATACTAGTAAGTTCATTTTATTATTGTTCTATGGTTTACGAGTTTACTTTATTCTCTTCGCGTTGAGGGTAGAGTAATCATTCGTAGTGTAAGCGTGGTGCTTAGACTCGGGTACTCGTAGATACATCCTATCTAGCCAGATTGGTGGTAGGCCGTGGGGGTGACAGCCTCGTTGGTCCTTTGGAGCCTCCTCCCGTTAGTAGGACCGGTAGGATTTGTGTGCCAGGGTTAAGCATTCTCTGTGGTGTCTTTTCCTTCGGTACGTCCCCATAAGAGCAGTAGTACGATAGCTTGCCACAGGTTAGAAACAAGACGCCGTTGTAGTTTTCTCTATATCCCTTATATCACATTACCTTGCTTGCAGCTCAGGGGTAGTAGTAAGGACTTGGTTAGTCACCGCACGTTTTCTCCTAGCGGATAAATAAATAACGATACACTAGAATTATCTTCCGGGTGAAGTGCTCACCGATATCCGTGCGCTTATGGATATTTCATCTTTGATTCTTCTGTGTGCGTAACCAATATCAACAAGCATTTTTGGCGCCGTTGCCGGGGAGAAAGACGGTCTGCTGAGATAACCTTAAGTCTTGCTCTACCTTGTATTATACTTTTACCTTTTCTTTCCTTATTTTATTCTTTTCTTTTCTTACCTTTTTCCACGCTTCTACTTCTTATCATTCCCTGCATCATATTGCAAATATGAGCAACCGATCCGGTATCAAATACCTAAGAATTAATATAAGAGTTAGCGAGAAAAATGTCCGTAACATAAACAGACAGTCACCGTCGAAGTCAGCAAACAAGGGTTCACCAGAGGTCAGTAGACAAGGGTTCACCAAAAGGTTGATTTTGACTGTATGGTCATCCTGCACATACGGATTGAGAACTCAGACAACAAGATCATAAGCACAGGGTGACCTATTTGTTAGGAATATGCCCTAGAGGTAATCATAGAGATGATGATATTGCGATTGTATCCATGATATATTATGTGTTCATTGAATATCCATTAAAGAAAACTTGTATCAATTGGCAATTATGTGAATTGTTTGTGAAATTCTTTTACTTGTATGGTTATTCTAAAGTTGTCCCTGATCGGAGTTCGTGTGAGGACACACATGAATATTAGATCAGCACATATATTGGTTGATGACTATGTTTCACAAGTCATAGACATAGAGATGTCAAACTAATAGTGTGGGCACATGTATGACATGGGGCTGGACTGACCTAACGTGAGATGTTGTAATTGTCTCTATACATATCATGTACGTTATGTCCTTAGACTTGAGATTGTCGTATGTATTCAAGATGTGAAACGACCTACTCAGGGACTATCAAACGCTACTCCATAACTGGGTAGCTATAAAGGTGGTTTTCGTGTTTGTCGGGAAACATGCTGTGAGACATAGTTGATCAAGATGGAATTTGCCCCTCTCCACGTGAGAGAGATATCACTGGACCACTCAAATGATTGGATCAAGAAATACATGGCCGTGCTTAGGTTAAGTGTTAACCAATGAGCTGGACCAAATATCGTGAGGCAAAGGGAATAACATGTATATGGTTTTGTGGTGGTTCGTCTGATATGATCTTTGCGTATGCATAGGAGTTGACACGCCTTGGTAGAGGCCGTTGTAAACTATTGGCCGAGTAGGAGTACTCGGGCCATGTCTATGTGTGCGTGAACCCATAGGGTCGCACGCTTAAGGGGCTGGAAGCCTAATTCGGGTTGGACCCAAATTTGACAAGGCTTAGGGTTACTAATGGGCCTCCAACTCGGGAGTTCATTAGGATGCATATATAAGTAAGGGGTGGGCGACGAGGATACGTAAGCGACGCCATTTGGCAGCCGCCGCCCCCCATCCCACGCCCGCGCCTACTGCTCCTCGCGGACCTAGTAGTCCAGAGGCGCAACGATTCCTCCCTATACGTGTGGATACCTCGGAGGTGCTGCATCTGGAGCACAAGGACGAACCGCACGAAGGGGACGGGCGGACGGACGACCTCACAACTGCATGGCACTGCTACGACACATACGACTACATCGAGTCGCTTTCGCTGCACCTGCGCGTCTAGTGGTAATCCCGTGATCTATAACTAGCAGTTGATCCTGGTTCATGAGGTCGAAATTTTTGTTTTCCGGCCAGCGTAGCTTCCTCATAACCCTACAGTGGTATCAGAACCATAGCTGCCTTGTTATAGGTTCGGTTTGTATGCATATGGAGATATGCACGGTTGTAGATGAGTCTCCGATCATGGTTCGTGATCTTGCTATGTTGGTCTTGTAACGATCTACTCATACCGGTCAGAATTCCACCATCCGAGTTAAGTGATACATGTAAACCCAGTCATGGCGAGATGGAGATCAATCAGATTGATCGAATCGAACCTAGGTCAAGTGCCGAGTGCATGCGATGCGCGGCGGTGGTAGATTGGATCTACTGCCAGGCGCCGGGGTGCAATAAAAGTGCTGTTCGGTAAAACGGCCATAAATTTTGCATACGACCTCGGATTGAGATGAATTTTATATGAAAATTGATTTACAGAAAATTTTACATCTGATTCTCCCTGACTTCGTCGGTTTGATGAAATTAGATTTGCGAAAAACAGCCAGGAAGATGGTGTTTTTGGCGTTTTAAGATTAGACGTCGGAATCGGTTAACTCTGTTTTGCAGGATTTTGTGACTGGTATAGCCCTTATGCGTATGTGATGCATGTATGTAATTATTTCATGGCTTGCATGTCGTGAGTATGACAATATGGCTGGAGCCACATAGATATTGTCAATTTGATGTAATGACCTGCATGCCAAACTGTGATGATCCTATCCGCGACTATGTAATATTACTTCACTGCCTTGCGTTAGTGATAGCTAGTCTTGGTGGAATCATCACTGGAGGATGGCATACATGGATCATGGAGATGGAGATCATCATGATGAACAGTTCGATGGAGATGGAGATCCCCAAAGGAACAATGGGCTATACCAAGTCATATCTGTGTTAATGCCGTTCTTACTATGTTCTACTTTCATGTGCGATAATGTTTTTGTCTACATGCGATTGTGAAGTAGAACGATCCCTCAGCAATGTTTAAGTTAAAATGCTCCCCCAAACCTTGCACTGTCATGTGTCTTGTACAATCGGTGGTGGGTCTATGAAATTAGGGTGCCACTAGTTTTCCTTGACTAGGCAGGTTTGTATCGGATACTTACTGCAGAAGGGTTGGTTACTTGAACAAGGTCATCCTAACGGTTAGGGACCTTGGAGCATAAGGAGTTGGGCACCATAGCATAGAGATGCTACCCAACAACAAGAGTCATATGTGATATGATTAGCAAAGAGTTGCTTACCGATCTACCATGTCTCCTAGCGGTGATGCTAAAGCTCACTAGTAGACTTGTTAGTTGTGGGTCTTGAATCACTAAGTTTCAATAGAGGGATATTGATTTTAGTGGGAGTAGATTCTATTAAAGGTTTAATATTGTTTACTCTGTCATGGATACATTGTCTTTGTATTTTGCATTACTTTTGTTGTAGATAAATGGTGCCTAGCAATCAACCATTTACTTTGCGTTCAATTCTTGAGAAAGATAAGTTGAATGGAACAAACTATGCGGATTGGATCCGCAACCTGAGAATTGTTCATCATGATGATCTCCATCTCCATGATCCATGTATGCCATCCTCCAGTGATGATTCCACCAAGACTAGCTATCACTAACGCAAGGCAGTGAAGTAATATTACATAGTCGCGGATAGGATCATCACAGTTTGGCATGCAGGTCATTACATCAAATTGACAATATCTATGTGGCTCCAGCCATATTGTCATACTCACGACATGCAAGCCATGAAATAATTACATACATGCATCACATACGCATAAGGGCTATACCAGTCACAAAATCCTGCAAAACAGAGTTAACCGATTCCGACGTCTAATCTTAAAACGCCAAAAACACCATCTTCCTGGCTGTTTTTCGCAAATCTAATTTCATCAAACCGACGAAGTCAGGGAGAATCAGATGTAAAATTTTCTGTAAATCAATTTTCATATAAAATTCATCTCAATCCGAGGTCGTATGCAAAATTTATGGCCGTTTTACCGAACAGCACTTTTATTGCACCCCGGCGCCTGGCAGTAGATCCAATCTACCACCGCCGCGCATCGCATGCACTCGGCACTTGACCTAGGTTCGATTCGATCAATCTGATTGATCTCCATCTCGCCATGACTGGGTTTACATGTATCACTTAACTCGGATGGTGGAATTCTGACCGGTATGAGTAGATCGTTACAAGACCAACATAGCAAGATCACGAACCATGATCGGAGACTCATCTACAACCGTGCATATCTCCATATGCATACAACCGAACCTATAACAAGGCAGCTATGGTTCTGATACCACTGTAGGGTTATGAGGAAGCTACGCTGGCCGGAAAACAAAAATTTCGACCTCATGAACCAGGATCAACTGCTAGTTATAGATCACGGGATTACCACTAGACGCGCAGGTGCAGCGAAAGCGACTCGATGTAGTCGTATGTGTCGTAGCAGTGCCATGCAGTTGTGAGGTCGTCCGTCCGCCCGTCCCCTTCGTGCGGTTCGTCCTTGTGCTCCAGATGCAGCACCTCCGAGGTATCCACACGTATAGGGAGGAATCGTTGCGCCTCTGGACTACTAGGTCCGCGAGGAGCAGTAGGCGCGGGCGTGGGATGGGGGGCGGCGGCTGCCAAATGGCGTCGCTTACGTATCCTCGTCGCCCACCCCTTACTTATATATGCATCCTAATGAACTCCCGAGTTGGAGGCCCATTAGTAACCCTAAGCCTTGTCAAATTTGGGTCCAACCCGAATTAGGCTTCCAGCCCCTTAAGCGTGCGACCCTATGGGTTCACGCACACATAGACATGGCCCGAGTACTCCTACTCGGCCAATAGTTTACAACGGCCTCTACCAAGGCGTGTCAACTCCTATGCATACGCAAAGATCATATCAGACGAACCACCACAAAACCATATACATGTTATTCCCTTTGCCTCACGATATTTGGTCCAGCTCATTGGTTAACACTTAACCTAAGCACGGCCATGTATTTCTTGATCCAATCATTTGAGTGGTCCAGTGATATCTCTCTCACGTGGAGAGGGGCAAATTCCATCTTGATCAACTATGTCTCACAGCATGTTTCCCGACAAACACGAAAACCACCTTTATAGCTACCCAGTTATGGAGTAGCGTTTGATAGTCCCTGAGTAGGTCGTTTCACATCTTGAATACATACGACAATCTCAAGTCTAAGGACATAACGTACATGATATGTATAGAGACAATTACAACATCTCACGTTAGGTCAGTCCAGCCCCATGTCATACATGTGCCCACACTATTAGTTTGACATCTCTATGTCTATGACTTGTGAAACATAGTCATCAACCAATATATGTGCTGATCTAATATTCATGTGTGTCCTCACACGAACTCCGATCAGGGACAACTTTAGAATAACCATACAAGTAAAAGAATTTCACAAACAATTCACATAATTGCCAATTGATACAAGTTTTCTTTAATGGATATTCAATGAACACATAATATATCATGGATACAATCGCAATATCATCATCTCTATGTAAACCTGACATGTGGGCTTTCCATGGTTATTTTCAGCTGGCACCCTGCAGAAACAGATATTCACCAAAACTCATGGAATTCTGTCAGTTAAACCCCTAGTCTATGGTGGTATTTCTTTTTAAAGCATTCTTTCAGTTAAGTTGACGGTTCAAATTGATAGTTAATTACCATCAACATTGTCCAAGATGGAATTGGCTTGATTACACAGGATCCATAAAAGGAAGTGGTACAAGCATTGCTGGCTGGTTTACTTGTTCTTTGCTCATTTGTTCTGTGAGACAGCCTTCGTAGCTACCAAAGAGTCGTTACCTAGTTGGAGATTAACCTTCCACTATGGCCACTAATCAGTTGTCCCTCAACACTAAAACTTCCAAATCTTCACTCTTGACAGCAATAATTGTGCTGATGCATAAACAGACAGTCACCGTCGAAGTCAGCAAACAAGGGTTCACCAGAGGTCAGTAGACAAGGGTTCACCAAAAGGTTGATTTTGACTGTATGGTCATCCTGCACATACGGATTGAGAACTCAGACAACAAGATCATAAGCACAGGGTGACCTATTTGTTAGGAATATGCCCTAGAGGTAATCATAGAGATGATGATATTGCGATTGTATCCATGATATATTATGTGTTCATTGAATATCCATTAAAGAAAACTTGTATCAATTGGCAATTATGTGAATTGTTTGTGAAATTCTTTTACTTGTATGGTTATTCTAAAGTTGTCCCTGATCGGAGTTCGTGTGAGGACACACATGAATATTAGATCAGCACATATATTGGTTGATGACTATGTTTCACAAGTCATAGACATAGAGATGTCAAACTAATAGTGTGGGCACATGTATGACATGGGGCTGGACTGACCTAACGTGAGATGTTGTAATTGTCTCTATACATATCATGTACGTTATGTCCTTAGACTTGAGATTGTCGTATGTATTCAAGATGTGAAACGACCTACTCAGGGACTATCAAACGCTACTCCATAACTGGGTAGCTATAAAGGTGGTTTTCGTGTTTGTCGGGAAACATGCTGTGAGACATAGTTGATCAAGATGGAATTTGCCCCTCTCCACGTGAGAGAGATATCACTGGACCACTCAAATGATTGGATCAAGAAATACATGGCCGTGCTTAGGTTAAGTGTTAACCAATGAGCTGGACCAAATATCGTGAGGCAAAGGGAATAACATGTATATGGTTTTGTGGTGGTTCGTCTGATATGATCTTTGCGTATGCATAGGAGTTGACACGCCTTGGTAGAGGCCGTTGTAAACTATTGGCCGAGTAGGAGTACTCGGGCCATGTCTATGTGTGCGTGAACCCATAGGGTCGCACGCTTAAGGGGCTGGAAGCCTAATTCGGGTTGGACCCAAATTTGACAAGGCTTAGGGTTACTAATGGGCCTCCAACTCGGGAGTTCATTAGGATGCATATATAAGTAAGGGGTGGGCGACGAGGATACGTAAGCGACGCCATTTGGCAGCCGCCGCCCCCCATCCCACGCCCGCGCCTACTGCTCCTCGCGGA
This sequence comes from Tripidium arundinaceum, assembly GCA_030439765.1. Classification (NCBI taxonomy): domain Eukaryota; kingdom Viridiplantae; phylum Streptophyta; class Magnoliopsida; order Poales; family Poaceae; genus Tripidium; species Tripidium arundinaceum. The sequence goes on from JAHUYU010001393.1 coordinate 23,729, forward strand.
CCTAGTAGTCCAGAGGCGCAACGATTCCTCCCTATACGTGTGGATACCTCGGAGGTGCTGCATCTGGAGCACAAGGACGAACCGCACGAAGGGGACGGGCGGACGGACGACCTCACAACTGCATGGCACTGCTACGACACATACGACTACATCGAGTCGCTTTCGCTGCACCTGCGCGTCTAGTGGTAATCCCGTGATCTATAACTAGCAGTTGATCCTGGTTCATGAGGTCGAAATTTTTGTTTTCCGGCCAGCGTAGCTTCCTCATAACCCTACAGTGGTATCAGAACCATAGCTGCCTTGTTATAGGTTCGGTTGTATGCATATGGAGATATGCACGGTTGTAGATGAGTCTCCGATCATGGTTCGTGATCTTGCTATGTTGGTCTTGTAACGATCTACTCATACCGGTCAGAATTCCACCATCCGAGTTAAGTGATACATGTAAACCCAGTCATGGCGAGATGGAGATCAATCAGATTGATCGAATCGAACCTAGGTCAAGTGCCGAGTGCATGCGATGCGCGGCGGTGGTAGATTGGATCTACTGCCAGGCGCCGGGGTGCAATAAAAGTGCTGTTCGGTAAAACGGCCATAAATTTTGCATACGACCTCGGATTGAGATGAATTTTATATGAAAATTGATTTACAGAAAATTTTACATCTGATTCTCCCTGACTTCGTCGGTTTGATGAAATTAGATTTGCGAAAAACAGCCAGGAAGATGGTGTTTTTGGCGTTTTAAGATTAGACGTCGGAATCGGTTAACTCTGTTTTGCAGGATTTTGTGACTGGTATAGCCCTTATGCGTATGTGATGCATGTATGTAATTATTTCATGGCTTGCATGTCGTGAGTATGACAATATGGCTGGAGCCACATAGATATTGTCAATTTGATGTAATGACCTGCATGCCAAACTGTGATGATCCTATCCGCGACTATGTAATATTACTTCACTGCCTTGCGTTAGTGATAGCTAGTCTTGGTGGAATCATCACTGGAGGATGGCATACATGGATCATGGAGATGGAGATCATCATGATGAACAATTCTCAGGTTGCGGATCCAATCCGCATAGTTTGTTCCATTCAACTTATCTTTCTCAAGAATTGAACGCAAAGTAAATGGTTGATTGCTAGGCACCATTTATCTACAACAAAAGTAATGCAAAATACAAAGACAATGTATCCATGACAGAGTAAACAATATTAAACCTTTAATAGAATCTACTCCCACTAAAATCAATATCCCTCTATTGAAACTTAGTGATTCAAGACCCACAACTAACAAGTCTACTAGTGAGCTTTAGCATCACCGCTAGGAGACATGGTAGATCGGTAAGCAACTCTTTGCTAATCATATCACATATGACTCTTGTTGTTGGGTAGCATCTCTATGCTATGGTGCCCAACTCCTTATGCTCCAAGGTCCCTAACCGTTAGGATGACCTTGTTCAAGTAACCAACCCTTCTGCAGTAAGTATCCGATACAAACCTGCCTAGTCAAGGAAAACTAGTGGCACCCTAATTTCATAGACCCACCACCGATTGTACAAGACACATGACAGTGCAAGGTTTGGGGGAGCATTTTAACTTAAACATTGCTGAGGGATCGTTCTACTTCACAATCGCATGTAGACAAAAACATTATCGCACATGAAAGTAGAACATAGTAAGAACGGCATTAACACAGATATGACTTGGTATAGCCCATTGTTCCTTTGGGGATCTCCATCTCCATCGAACTGTTCATCATGATGATCTCCATCTCCATGATCCATGTATGCCATCCTCCAGTGATGATTCCACCAAGACTAGCTATCACTAACGCAAGGCAGTGAAGTAATATTACATAGTCGCGGATAGGATCATCACAGTTTGGCATGCAGGTCATTACATCAAATTGACAATATCTATGTGGCTCCAGCCATATTGTCATACTCACGACATGCAAGCCATGAAATAATTACATACATGCATCACATACGCATAAGGGCTATACCAGTCACAAAATCCTGCAAAACAGAGTTAACCGATTCCGACGTCTAATCTTAAAACGCCAAAAACACCATCTTCCTGGCTGTTTTTCGCAAATCTAATTTCATCAAACCGACGAAGTCAGGGAGAATCAGATGTAAAATTTTCTGTAAATCAATTTTCATATAAAATTCATCTCAATCCGAGGTCGTATGCAAAATTTATGGCCGTTTTACCGAACAGCACTTTTATTGCACCCCGGCGCCTGGCAGTAGATCCAATCTACCACCGCCGCGCATCGCATGCACTCGGCACTTGACCTAGGTTCGATTCGATCAATCTGATTGATCTCCATCTCGCCATGACTGGGTTTACATGTATCACTTAACTCGGATGGTGGAATTCTGACCGGTATGAGTAGATCGTTACAAGACCAACATAGCAAGATCACGAACCATGATCGGAGACTCATCTACAACCGTGCATATCTCCATATGCATACAACCGAACCTATAACAAGGCAGCTATGGTTCTGATACCACTGTAGGGTTATGAGGAAGCTACGCTGGCCGGAAAACAAAAATTTCGACCTCATGAACCAGGATCAACTGCTAGTTATAGATCACGGGATTACCACTAGACGCGCAGGTGCAGCGAAAGCGACTCGATGTAGTCGTATGTGTCGTAGCAGTGCCATGCAGTTGTGAGGTCGTCCGTCCGCCCGTCCCCTTCGTGCGGTTCGTCCTTGTGCTCCAGATGCAGCACCTCCGAGGTATCCACACGTATAGGGAGGAATCGTTGCGCCTCTGGACTACTAGGTCCGCGAGGAGCAGTAGGCGCGGGCGTGGGATGGGGGGCGGCGGCTGCCAAATGGCGTCGCTTACGTATCCTCGTCGCCCACCCCTTACTTATATATGCATCCTAATGAACTCCCGAGTTGGAGGCCCATTAGTAACCCTAAGCCTTGTCAAATTTGGGTCCAACCCGAATTAGGCTTCCAGCCCCTTAAGCGTGCGACCCTATGGGTTCACGCACACATAGACATGGCCCGAGTACTCCTACTCGGCCAATAGTTTACAACGGCCTCTACCAAGGCGTGTCAACTCCTATGCATACGCAAAGATCATATCAGACGAACCACCACAAAACCATATACATGTTATTCCCTTTGCCTCACGATATTTGGTCCAGCTCATTGGTTAACACTTAACCTAAGCACGGCCATGTATTTCTTGATCCAATCATTTGAGTGGTCCAGTGATATCTCTCTCACGTGGAGAGGGGCAAATTCCATCTTGATCAACTATGTCTCACAGCATGTTTCCCGACAAACACGAAAACCACCTTTATAGCTACCCAGTTATGGAGTAGCGTTTGATAGTCCCTGAGTAGGTCGTTTCACATCTTGAATACATACGACAATCTCAAGTCTAAGGACATAACGTACATGATATGTATAGAGACAATTACAACATCTCACGTTAGGTCAGTCCAGCCCCATGTCATACATGTGCCCACACTATTAGTTTGACATCTCTATGTCTATGACTTGTGAAACATAGTCATCAACCAATATATGTGCTGATCTAATATTCATGTGTGTCCTCACACGAACTCCGATCAGGGACAACTTTAGAATAACCATACAAGTAAAAGAATTTCACAAACAATTCACATAATTGCCAATTGATACAAGTTTTCTTTAATGGATATTCAATGAACACATAATATATCATGGATACAATCGCAATATCATCATCTCTATGATTACCTCTAGGGCATATTCCTAACAAATAGGTCACCCTGTGCTTATGATCTTGTTGTCTGAGTTCTCAATCCGTATGTGCAGGATGACCATACAGTCAAAATCAACCTTTTGGTGAACCCTTGTCTACTGACCTCTGGTGAACCCTTGTTTGCTGACTTCGACGGTGACTGTCTGTTTATGCATCAGCACAATTATTGCTGTCAAGAGTGAAGATTTGGAAGTTTTAGTGTTGAGGGACAACTGATTAGTGGCCATAGTGGAAGGTTAATCTCCAACTAGGTAACGACTCTTTGGTAGCTACGAAGGCTGTCTCACAGAACAAAATGAGCAAAGAACAAGTAAACCAGCCAGCAATGCTTGTACCACTTCCTTTTATGGATCCTGTGTAATCAAGCCAATTCCATCTTGGACAATGTTGATGGTAATTAACTATCAATTTGAACCGTCAACTTAACTGAAAGAATGCTTTAAAAAGAAATACCACCATAGACTAGGGGTTTAACTGACAGAATTCCATGAGTTTTGGTGAATATCTGTTTCTGCAGGGTGCCAGCTGAAAATAACCATGGAAAGCCCACATGTCAGGTTTACATAGAGAGAAAAAAGGCTACATACGAAAAAGAAGAGTCTAGAAGGCTCGGGAAGGCACCCCCTGGAAGGTGGGGCCCACCTGGCAGGATGCCAGGGCGGGCGCCCTAGGGCCCAGGGAGGGCGCCCACCCCCTGTGGCCAATCAGGGGGAGGCTCGCGGATCGTGCCCCCACCGACCTTGAGATGCAACAAAAGCCGTCAATTTAAGTCGGTTTGATCCAACGGCCGACGTTCTTCGGAAAGGGCTATATAAGCAAGGCCCCTGACCCCTGGCTGGAGGCAATTCAGAAGCTCCAATTCATTATTTCCAGAGAGAATTCGCCTAAGAGGGGTCCCTTGTATGGATCACCTCTCTAGAGCCTAGCATTCAAGAGAGATTAGCTTTCTCCATGTGAGATTAGAGTTATTCTTCTAGATTGAGAGAGATAGAGTAGAGGGGAGGTTGGAGGAAGCCTGGCTTGTCGGTGTCTCCTCTCCGGCTGTACCTTCGGGATCGAGTCTCCCTAACCCGGAGCTCGCTTCTAAGATTCTTCGGTGGTTCGACGTCTAATACTAGTAAGTTCATTTTATTATTGTTCTATGGTTTACGAGTTTACTTTATTCTCTTCGCGTTGAGGGTAGAGTAATCATTCGTAGTGTAAGCGTGGTGCTTAGACTCGGGTACTCGTAGATACATCCTATCTAGCCAGATTGGTGGTAGGCCGTGGGGGTGACAGCCTCGTTGGTCCTTTGGAGCCTCCTCCCGTTAGTAGGACCGGTAGGATTTGTGTGCCAGGGTTAAGCATTCTCTGTGGTGTCTTTTCCTTCGGTACGTCCCCATAAGAGCAGTAGTACGATAGCTTGCCACAGGTTAGAAACAAGACGCCGTTGTAGTTTTCTCTATATCCCTTATATCACATTACCTTGCTTGCAGCTCAGGGGTAGTAGTAAGGACTTGGTTAGTCACCGCACGTTTTCTCCTAGCGGATAAATAAATAACGATACACTAGAATTATCTTCCGGGTGAAGTGCTCACCGATATCCGTGCGCTTATGGATATTTCATCTTTGATTCTTCTGTGTGCGTAACCAATATCAACAAGCATTTTTGGCGCCGTTGCCGGGGAGAAAGACGGTCTGCTGAGATAACCTTAAGTCTTGCTCTACCTTGTATTATACTTTTACCTTTTCTTTCCTTATTTTATTCTTTTCTTTTCTTACCTTTTTCCATCCTTATGGATGACATAAATTCCATTGCTATCTTTAAACTTTCTGCACCCTCGGAGACCAGCCTTGTGCCATGGGAGTCATCCCAACCAATCCAAAACCCCGACTATAGGCTGAGTCTATGGTTGATTGCAATGGTCCAAAGCCTAGCCTTTTCAGGAGGAGAAGATGAAAACCCTTACCTACACATTAGAGACTTTGAACAAACCTGTGACTGTCTTCACATAGAAGGCATGTCCGACAAAACTTTATGTTGGAAGCTTTTTCCTTTTTCTTTAAAAGGAGAAGCTAGACAATGGTACAATAGATGAAAGCCCTAGTTTGGTTTTGGTTAATTGATGAAACCTATGTGTACTAACCCTTGTCATTAAGTGTGATGATCAAGCTAGGGTTATACACGAGGAAGTGATCAAGTGGTGGAGACATGGCATACGGAGGCGGTGTAAGACCAAGTGATGATCAAGAGATAGATCAAGTGCTCCACAACTCGGAAAAGAAGAAAGAGAAAAACAAAAAGGCTCAAGGCAAAGGTATATCATAGGAGCCACTTTGTTTTTTGGTGATCAAGACACTATAGAGAGTGTGATCACATTTAGAATAGATAATCGTACTATAAAGAGGGGAAATTTTTAATTGCAATGAGTGTGAGTTCATATGCATCTCTAATCTCGCTTACTGACGTGGTGATATGAGTGAAAATCCTTTGAAATATGTTTGTGAAAAGCTAACACACATGCACATGGCGGTGTACACTTGGTGGTGTTAGCACTTTTGCAAAGGAGAAGAAGTTTGAAGTGAGAAAATGTTTTTTCAGTATGCTTCTAACTTTAGGATGGCCTTGGATTGAAAACCTGCTTTGATCCATTGTGCTTTGGATCATGTATTCATATGGATTGTGTAGTCCTCTGAATAAGCTTTCCAAAATGTCCAAGATCATCGAAATCAGACTTCGGAGCAAGAAGTTACGGTCGTTTTAGCGTGCGGTGGTACTGTTTGGACCGGTAGTACCGGTACAAAGTCGGTAGTACCGGTCCGGGACCGGTAGTACCGGTCCGGAACCGGTAGTACCGGTGGGGTACCGGTAGTACCGGTGCCGCTTTCTTCAGTCGCTTCCGGGTAGCCTACCTGTATCACCGGTGGGGTACTGGTAGTACCGGTGCCGCCCGTGAATAGTGTTTCAGCCGCCTTTGGTTTGAATCTAAACCAAACCCTAGCCTACCGGTAGTACCGGTGAAGGACCGGTAGTACCGGTGATGCCTCGTGTGCAGTGCTTCTGCCGTCCAGATCTAAATCTGGGCAGTGTTGTCTTGGTGGACCGGTAGTACCGGTCAGGACCGGTAGTACCGGTGCTGTGCACAACGGTCAGTTTTTCTGCGGGCTTTATAAGCCACCCCCCTCACTTCTATCCGTTGCAACCTCCATTATTGACGCCCCCAACTCAGAGAAAGGTGCCCCCAAGCTCCCAAGGCTCTTTTATCCCTCTCTCTCTAGCTCCTAGCTCCAAATCTTTGGAAGATTCAAGTTGAGAGAAGAGATTTGAGTGAGAAACGTTGAATCCAAGCTCGAGCTCCTCCTTCCCTTTCCTCTCCCTCTCAAATCTTTGTGGTATGTTGAGAGAGGATTTGAGGAAACCCTAGTGCTTGAGATTTGAGTGAGACAAGTTGAATCCAAGCTCGAGCTCCTCCTTCCCCTTCCTCTCCCTCTCAAATCTTGGTGCTATTTTGAGAGAGGATTTGGGGAAACCATAGTGCTTTGTGTTCTTGCATTTGTTGGCACTAGGTGGTAATTTTGATTGAGTATTTCTTATTACTCTTGGTGATTGCCGTCACCTAGACGGTTGGTGCTTGATTGATTGGTGAGGGGATTTGGTGATTGTGTCCGCCCCCAATCAAGGATTCATTTGTGAGGGGTTCTTGTGCCTTCCCCGCGGGAGATTCGCAAAGGCAACTCTAGTGGATTGCTCGTGTCATTGAGTGTGCTCATCTTGTGTGGATTCTTGCGACACCCTTTGTGGAATTCCCTTTGTGGGTGAGCTCGCGAATCACCAAGTGAGATAGCCGACACAACGAGGACGTAGCGTGCCGGCAAGCACGTGAACCTCGGGATAAACTCGGTGTCTATTGTCCCTTGACTTTCTCATTGGTTATCTCTCTTGTGGTTGATTCATTATTGTCATTGAGATATATATTTGGAGGATACAATCCACAAGGCAAGGTTTGCACCCCCTCGGACTTTACATTTGCATTTACTTACTCGTCTTGCTTAGCTTGTTAGTAAAGTTCTTGTGTAGTCACTAGGAGTGGTTTAGCAGTATTTTAATTCTTACTCCTAGGACTTTGTGTGAGCTCTAGTTTGTAAACCTTTGTTTTAGAACGGTTAAGTGGCTTGCTTTGCATAGAGTTCACTAGAGCTAGTGCAAACCCGCATTACGCCATTTGTCGTACTAATCAACTTGCTCTAGTGATCTTGTAGTTTTTAAATAGGCTATTCACCCCGCCCCCTCTAGCCATATTTGGACCTTTCAAGTGGTATCAGAGCCGAGGTCACCGTTAATCAAGGCTTAACAACCTTCGGTGTCAAGATGGCTCAAATCAATAATGTGGGGAAGCCACCGTTCTTTGATGGGTCAAATTATGATTATTGGAAGAGGAAGATATGTGCACATTTCAAATCAATGAACCGTAAGCTTTGGGTGGTGGTTGACAAGAAGATTGAATTGGCCGATGCTGAGCACCCACCCCAAATGAAGATGAAAAGCTCCAATTCAATGACATAGCCATCAACACATTATATGATGCGCTAGATGTAAAAGTTTTTGAGCAAATCAAGGATCTTGAGTCGGCACATGAGGTTTGGAAAAGGTTGGAAGAAACATATGAGAGCACAACGGCAGTCAAGAGTGCCAAGCTTTTCATCCTCAAGGATAAATTATCAAGCTTCAAGATGATGGAGAATGAGACCATACCGGAGATGTTTCACCGCTTGAGTGTCATCATTAGTGAGCTCAAGTCATTGGGTGAAAAGATCGAAGATGAAGATTTCTCACACCAGTTCTTGAGATGTCTCCCCCTTCGGTTTGACACATTGGTCACAATCATTATAAGAGAGGGATTGAAGAATATGACCCCTACCCAAGTACTAGGAGATATCATGACAAATGAGGTCTACGGTGTGGAACGGGAAGGGGGAGCACAAGAGGAAGAAAAGAAGAAGAAGACCATGGCATTCAAAGCCACCACTTCATCATCAAGCAAAGGCAAAACAAAGAAGCAAGAATCAAGTGATGATGATGAAGTCCCAAGCGTGCCAAACCAAGAAGATGAAGATAAAGAAATGGCATTGTTTGTCAAAAGATTTGGTCGGTTCATGAAGAAAAAAGGATATGGTGCAAGAAGAAGAAGAGATCAATCAAAGAGCAAAGATCAAGCAAGAAGGTGCTACAAGTGCAAGAGCAAGGATCACTTCATCGCCGATTGTCCATACAACAGTGACAACGATGATAATAGCGATGACAAGAAAAGCAAGAAGAAGGACAAGAGGGAGAAGGACAAGAAGATGGTCATAAAGAATAAGAAGGGACAATCATATTGTGTCACTTGGGATAGCGATGCTTCCTCAAGTGAAGAAGATGATGAAAGTGACGATGACCGCAAGACAATGAAGAAGAAGGCAATTGCAAGCTTAGCGGTCTCCAACAAGCCTTCACTCTTCAACACTCCATCGACATGCTTCATGGCTAAGCCAACTAAGGTATCATCCGATGAGAGTGATAGTGATTGTGAGAGTGAAGATGATGATGAGTATACACATGATGAACTTATGGCTATGTTACATGAAGCTCACTCTTACCTTGAGAAGAAGAGAAAGGAGTGCAAAGAATTGCAAAAGAGGTGCAAGTCTCTTGAGCAAAACTTTGATGAGCTCAACGCTACTCATGAGAGGCTAACGGTGGCCCATGAGAAGCTTGAAAAAGCTCACTCCAAGCTTGAGAAAGCTCACTCCTCTCTTATCGATCAAAGTAAGAAGGGGGAGATTCTCACATGCAACATAGGAGTCACATGTGACATACTTGATGAGTCATTTTTCACTCCTATTGTTGTTGAACAAACTAACCCCTCTTGTAGCACATTGACTTCTACCTCATCCTCTAGTGATGGTTTCACTTGTGATGCCTCACTAATGGTTGAAAATGAGTACCTCAAGAAGGAGGTTAATGAGCTCACTCGCACCTTGGGCAATGCCTATGGTGGAGATGCCCGCTTGCTTAAGTGCTTGGGTAGCCAAAGATTTGCTCATGCAAAAGAGGGACTTGGCTATACCCCCAAGAAAGGCAAGGCGGCCTTTGCACCTCACAAGACTAGTTTTGTGAGAGGCAATGGTCATCCTAGCCAAAGTTGGAAGCAAGTGGGGCATAAAGAGCAAAAGAACACATACAAGAACAAGATCAACTTCACTAAAGTATCCTCAATTCAATTTGATTCTTGTTATGTGCTTTGCAAGGGAGCTCATGGTGTTCATGCCAAGTACATTGGTGCTCCCGTGAAAGGCCAATGAAGAAGGCTATTTGGGTGCCCAAGTCCTTGGTCACTAACCTTCGAGGACCCAAACAAGTTTGGGTACCTAAAACCCATTGATTGTCTTATGTAGGTAAACTACAAGGCCGGAGGGAGGCATTGGGTGCTTGATAGTGGGTGCACTCAACACATGACCGGAGATGCAAGAATGTTCAACTCGCTCAACACAAGTGGCAATCAAGATGTGGATAGTATTACATTTGGTGATAATGCAAAAGGCAAGGTCAAGGGGCTTGGAAAAATTGCTATATCAAATGACATGAGCATATCCAATGTGCTATTGGTAGAGTCACTCAACTTCAACTTGTTGTCAGTAGCACAATTGTGTGACTTGGGTTTCAAATGCATATTTGGTGTGGATGATGTGGATATAGTGAGTGTGGATGGATCAAACTTGGTATTCAAAGGATTTCGGTATGAGAACCTCTACTAGGTGGACTTCAACTCAAGTGAAGCTCAATTGTCAACATGTCTCATATCAAGATCAAGCATGGGTTGGTTATGGCATAGAAGACTTGGTCATGTTGGGATGAAACAACTTGGATGACTAGTCAAGCATGATATGGTCAAAGGCTTGAAGGATGTTCAATTTGAGAAAGATCGGTTGTGTAGTGCTTGTCAAATGGGAAAGCAAGTTGGCAATACACATCCAAAGAAAGGAATGATGAGTACCACTAGTCCATTTGAGTTATTGCACATGGATCTGTTTGGACCTACAACATATGCAAGCATTGGTGGAAATAAGTATGGCTTTGTAATTGTGGATGATTTCACTAGATATACATGGGTGTTCTTCATGGTTGACAAGAGTGAAACATTTGATATATTCAAGTCTTTTGTCAAGAGAAGCCAAAATGAGTTTGATACAAGGATCAAGAAAGTGAGGAGTGACAATGGAAGTGAGTTCAAGAACACAAGAATTAATGAGCTATGTGATGAGTTTGGAATTAGGCATCAATTCTCGGCCAAGTACACTCCCCAATCCAATGGCGTAGTTGAGAGGAAGAATAGGACTCTTATTGACATGGCAAGAAGCATGCTTAGTGAATATAATGTGAGTGATAACTTTTGGGCCGAAGCAATCAACACGGCATGTTATTGCTCCAATAGATTGTATCGCCATCCTCTCTTGAAAAAGACTCCATATGAGCTGCTCAATGGAAGAAAGCCCAACATTGCATACTTTAGAGTCTTTGGGTGCAAGTGCTATATCTTGAAGAAGGGCACAAGACTTGGAAAGTTTGAGAAGAAATGTGATGAAGGGTTCTTGCTCGGTTACTCCACAACAAGCAAAGAACGGTGGCTTCCCCACATTATTGATTTGAGCCATCTTGACACCGAAGGTTGTTAAGCCTTGATTAACGGTGACCTCGGCTCTGATACCACTTGAAAGGTCCAAATATGGCTAGAGGGGGCGGGGTGAATAGCCTATTTAAAAACTACAAGATCACTAGAGCAAGTTGATTAGTACGACAAATGGCGTAATGCGGGTTTGCACTAGCTCTAGTGAACTCTATGCAAAGCAAGCCACTTAACCGTTCTAAAACAAAGGTTTACAAACTAGAGCTCACACAAAGTCCTAGGAGTAAGAATTAAAATACTGCTAAACCACTCCTAGTGACTACACAAGAACTTTACTAACAAGCTAAGCAAGACGAGTAAGTAAATGCAAATGTAAAGTCCGAGGGGGTGCAAACCTTGCCTTGTGGATTGTATCCTCCAAATATATATCTCAATGACAATAATGAATCAACCACAAGAGAGATAACCAATGAGAAAGTCAAGGGACAATAGACACCGAGTTTATCCCGAGGTTCACGTGCTTGCCGGCACGCTACGTCCTCGTTGTGTCGGCTATCTCACTTGGTGATTCGCGAGCTCACCCACAAAGGGAATTCCACAAAGGGTGTCGCAAGAATCCACACAAGATGAGCACACTCAATGACACGAGCAATCCACTAGAGTTGCCTTTGCGAATCTCCCGCGGGGAAGGCACAAGAACCCCTCACAAATGAATCCTTGATTGGGGGCGGACACAATCACCAAATCCCCTCACCAATCAATCAAGCACCAACCGTCTAGGTGACGGCAATCACCAAGAGTAATAAGAAATACTCAATCAAAATTACCACCTAGTGCCAACAAATGCAAGAACACAAAGCACTATGGTTTCCCCAAATCCTCTCTCAAAATAGCACCAAGATTTGAGAGGGAGAGGAAGGGGAAGGAGGAGCTCGAGCTTGGATTCAACTTGTCTCACTCAAATCTCAAGCACTAGGGTTTCCTCAAATCCTCTCTCAACATACCACAAAGATTTGAGGAAACCCTAGTGCTTGAGATTTGAGTGAGACAAGTTGAATCCAAGCTCGAGCTCCTCCTTCCCCTTCCTCTCCCTCTCAAATCTTGGTGCTATTTTGAGAGAGGATTTGGGGAAACCATAGTGCTTTGTGTTCTTGCATTTGTTGGCACTAGGTGGTAATTTTGATTGAGTATTTCTTATTACTCTTGGTGATTGCCGTCACCTAGACGGTTGGTGCTTGATTGATTGGTGAGGGGATTTGGTGATTGTGTCCGCCCCCAATCAAGGATTCATTTGTGAGGGGTTCTTGTGCCTTCCCCGCGGGAGATTCGCAAAGGCAACTCTAGTGGATTGCTCGTGTCATTGAGTGTGCTCATCTTGTGTGGATTCTTGCGACACCCTTTGTGGAATTCCCTTTGTGGGTGAGCTCGCGAATCACCAAGTGAGATAGCCGACACAACGAGGACGTAGCGTGCCGGCAAGCACGTGAACCTCGGGATAAACTCGGTGTCTATTGTCCCTTGACTTTCTCATTGGTTATCTCTCTTGTGGTTGATTCATTATTGTCATTGAGATATATATTTGGAGGATACAATCCACAAGGCAAGGTTTGCACCCCCTCGGACTTTACATTTGCATTTACTTACTCGTCTTGCTTAGCTTGTTAGTAAAGTTCTTGTGTAGTCACTAGGAGTGGTTTAGCAGTATTTTAATTCTTACTCCTAGGACTTTGTGTGAGCTCTAGTTTGTAAACCTTTGTTTTAGAACGGTTAAGTGGCTTGCTTTGCATAGAGTTCACTAGAGCTAGTGCAAACCCGCATTACGCCATTTGTCGTACTAATCAACTTGCTCTAGTGATCTTGTAGTTTTTAAATAGGCTATTCACCCCGCCCCCTCTAGCCATATTTGGACCTTTCAAGTGGTATCAGAGCCGAGGTCACCGTTAATCAAGGCTTAACAACCTTCGGTGTCAAGATGGCTCAAATCAATAATGTGGGGAAGCCACCGTTCTTTGCTTGTTGTGGAGTAACCGAGCAAGAACCCTTCATCACATTTCTTCTCAAACTTTCCAAGTCTTGTGCCCTTCTTCAAGATATAGCACTTGCACCCAAAGACTCTAAAGTATGCAATGTTGGGCTTTCTTCCATTGAGCAGCTCATATGGAGTCTTTTTCAAGAGAGGATGGCGATACAATCTATTGGAGCAATAACATGCCGTGTTGATTGCTTCGGCCCAAAAGTTATCACTCACATTATATTCACTAAGCATGCTTCTTGCCATGTCAATAAGAGTCCTATTCTTCCTCTCAACTACGCCATTGGATTGGGGAGTGTACTTGGCCGAGAATTGATGCCTAATTCCAAACTCATCACATAGCTCATTAATTCTTGTGTTCTTGAACTCACTTCCATTGTCACTCCTCACTTTCTTGATCCTTGTATCAAACTCATTTGGCTTCTCTTGACAAAAGACTTGAATATATCAAATGTTTCACTCTTGTCAACCATGAAGAACACCCATGTATATCTAGTGAAATCATCCACAATTACAAAGCCATACTTATTTCCACCAATGCTTGCATATGTTGTAGGTCCAAACAGATCCATGTGCAATAACTCAAATGGACTAGTGGTACTCATCATTCCTTTCTTTGGATGTGTATTGCCAACTTGCTTTCCCATTTGACAAGCACTACACAACCGATCTTTCTCAAATTGAACATCCTTCAAGCCTTTGACCATATCATGCTTGACTAGTCATCCAAGTTGTTTCATCCCAACATGACCAAGTCTTCTATGCCAT
>JAHUYU010002874.1:0-36254 GCA_030439765.1 Tripidium arundinaceum
AGGTGGAAGAACGTGGGGAACAAAAAAGAAGTAGGTCAGGGTTTTTGATGCAAATATACAAGAGAGAAAAAAATATAAAAGTGGTTAGGATGATTTAGGAATACCGGAATTCCTGATACAAAATTGTCTTCTATATTTTATTAACGAGATTTTGAAAACTATTGGAGAAACCAACAAATATACTCCTGACTTTTTTTAGTCACTTGAAAAATTCATTGATTTATGAATTGTTTTTAGGAAACTATAAGAGATGCTCTTACGACCCCGACAGAAAGCATGCAATAGTTGGATGGAGACGGTCCCCATGACACAAGCCGAGGTACTCACCGTCGATTTGTAACACGTATCCATGCATCCAAGACACGAAAGAGATACAATTTTTATTTTCAATTATTCATCCTAAATTTAAGCAATAATTTTATTTATTAGATGCATGTGCATGAACACGTATCGCAATTCCATAGTGGATGCCCACAGTTGTTTCATATGGACTGCCCTCACCCTATTTTCGTTTTTTTTCCCAGGACAGTGCCAAAGACAGCAACCACAGGTAACCGGCCATAACGCACCGCGTTCTTTCAAGATGAGAATAAACAGTTGATATAGTGACCTTTTAAGATGATTTGACTGTGATGATAAATAAATGGCTAGGTTGGTTGAGAATAATGTCAATAATCAATTTAGAATTTTAGAAGTCAAGCGTAGCTCAGCTTGTTGGGTTCCTTGTGGTGGAACCTGCCCACCCGGGTTCAAGTCCCCGACTTGACACGGGTGCTCGCATTTTCCTGGGAAAAAAAACGAAAATAGGGTGAGGGCAGTCCATATGAAACAACTGTGGGCATCCACTATGGAATTGCGATACGTGTTCATGCACATGCATCTAATAAATAAAATTATTGCTTAAATTTAGGATGAATAATTGAAAATAAAAATTGTATCTCTTTCGTGTCTTGGATGCATGGATACGTGTTACAAATCGACGGTGAGTACCTCGGCTTGTGTCATGGGGACCGTCTCCATCCAACTATTGCATGCTTTCTGTCGGGGTCGTAAGAGCATCTCTTATAGTTTCCTAAAAACAATTCATAAATCAATGAATTTTTCAAGTGACTAAAAAAAGTCAGGAGTATATTTGTTGGGTTTCTCCAATAGTTTTCAAAATCTCGTTAATAAAATATAGAAGACAATTTTGTATCAGGAATTCCGGTATTCCTAAATCATCCTAACCACTTTTATATTTTTTTCTCTCTTGTATATTTGCATCAAAAACCCTGACCTACTTCTTTTTTGTTCCCCACGTTCTTCCACCTTCAGATTGGCCGATGGATATGCGCGCGTTCATAGGGGTGAGTGTGCGCTCGTGTATGTGAGCGTCTGCGTCTGTAACTGGGTTTCGCAAAAAAAAATATTCAAATTAATATTATATAGGCTTAAAATTGTATATATGACACATAAAAAAACATATAGAAGGCATATACATTTTGCAGAATCTAATAGGATCTCGATACCGGATACTATCAATCAATCTACAAGATTCTACCTAGAGGGTCCTTGACGTAATAATCTTTAGGCGAGAAGATGGGAGGTGGGCTGGCTCCATGTTACAGACTTGCCGTAGAGTTTGAGCAGTAACCGTGAAGCTGCTCGAGTAGCGCTATGTACTACTAGTCCTGTTGCAGTCGGATTCGGATAGCGTGCCATAACTGGGAGTCTCCGTGTTCGATCGGTCTTCCAATCCAACAGGAGAAGGGGAGTCTCCGTGTTCGGAACGGTAGCAAGATACGCGCCGGCGCCGCCGCCGGGCGGATCTCCGTGGGTCCGTGTTCGTGTCCGCCGCCGGTACGGTGCTTGTGTCGTGCGCCTCCCTTCGTGTATATATATATACCGTGTCCGTGCGCACGGTGGACCGGACACGCACAATATCGCACAGCTCCCGCAGCGCCGTCGTGTCCTAGCCAGCGAGCCGCCGCCCGCACAGCCGGAGCCGAGCGACCGCGTACGTACGTAGCAGGACCACGCCGCCGCCGCCGTACGTCGTCCATGCCGCGCAGCAAGATCCAGATGAGCCTCATCGGCAACGGACGGGATCGAGCGAAGGCCTTCGCGCGGAGGAAGGCGGGGCTTTTGAAGAAGGCGCAACAGCTCGCGAAGCTCTGCGACGTCGACGTCGCGCTCGTCTGCGCCGGCCCCGACGGCGGCGCGCCAGTCGTGTGGGAGTCCGACCCGGGCGTCGTCATCGACAGGTACCGCAAGCTGCCGGCGGACAAGCGGGTGAAGCACACGCACCTCGGCTACATCAATGGCCAGCTGAGCAAGGAGGAGGGCAGGCTCGACAAGAAGCGGAGGCAGGGCGTCAAGGCGCTCGCGTGTCCCGGCGAGGCGACGCTGAAGGGCATGAACCTGGAGGAGCTGCTCGCGTCCATCGACGCGGCGCTGCTGGCCACGGCTGAGAGGCGGAAGGCGTTGGGCGTCGCCGACGATGATGGCCAGCTTGGGCAGGTGTCGTCGGACGCCGTCGTGCCGGTCGTTGGGCAAGGGCGTCCTCCGTTCGTCGGCGGCGACGAACTCGACGACATCCAGGCCTGGGTCGACGAGCTCATGTGGGACGGCGTCGAGCCGCTCCCGCTCGATGCCAGCATGACGCAGCCTGCGTCCGGCGTGTTCCAGTACATCAACGGCGGCAACGACGTGGACATGGGCAGCAACCATCAGTGCCAGGCGCAGATGCTGCCAGGCAATGGCGAGAACGGCCACGGCCAGTTCCCATGGCACGCCTACCAGCCGGACACCACCGTCTCTTTCCCTGATCACGGCTTCCAATGCACTGACAACAACTACGTGGACATGGGCGAGTACTCAGAGATGCTGATGCCGAGTAATGCCATTGCCAATGCCGCCTACGACGGCTGGTACGATCAGGCCTCGTGGGGCACCGACGAGTCTTCATGCGACGCCATCGCCGGCAATCCTGCGTACATGCCACCGCAGCACGAGCACCACAGCATGGGCATCGGCAGCTTCATGGATTCAGGTGGCCACGAGTACGAGACGGGGTTCTTGGCTGATTACTTCCAGTGCCCGGACGCCAGCCAGCATTTTGGAGCCGGGCCGGAACCGCTGCATTACCTCAGTGATATGGCCCAAGGCATTAGCTACTATGATGATCTCGAAGCCGGCGGCTGCAGCTCTGGGAGAGCTCAACTCTTTGCTCAAAATCACAGGTGCTCTGGGACACCGCAGTTTAGTGGTTCAGAGCAGTCTCAGTCAGACGTGGGACATCAGTATCAGGATCCAGGAGTCCAGCATTTTTGGGTGATGGAAGGGCCGCCGGGTTCAACTGATGGCGCCACTGCTGCCAGAGCCAGAGGGGGAGGGACCTGGGATAACAGTGGAGGAGGTCTTTACCAACCATGGATATCAGTTTATCAATAGATTAAGCTAAAAGGATTTGAACCTCTTTTACTAATAAGCATAAGAATAGGGAACGGCTAAAGCATCTCATGATGTAGAGGCTAGAATATTTTTTGTATCATTATCTAAAAAAATAGGTTTTGTCTGAATGGAAGCAGATATCCCCTTTTTATAAAAAAAAAAAAAAAATCCAAGCGCTATCGATTTTCCCGTGAAGCCCAAATCCGACAACGCGGAAAAAACAAAGGGGCTAAACTGAAATAAGCACGTTTCCCCTCGGATTCCCCTCGGATTCCCCTCACACCACACCACCGGCTGCAGAGCAGAGTCGACTTCATCCAAGCTTCCATTTTCTCCGAGGAAGCGAACCTTCCCTTTCCCCAGCCACAGATCCGGCTCTCCGCCGCCGCCATGGCCGCCCGCCGCCTCCTCCTGCTCCTCGCCGTTGTCGCCGCGTCCCTCCTCGCTGCCGACGCGCGGCCGTGCCACACCTTCCCCGTCGCCTTTGCTGGGGTTGGGGTTGGGATCGGCCGGGAAGGCGACGAGGAAGGTGTGGCACGGCCGCGCGTCGGCAGCGAGGAGGGACGCGGCGACAACGGCGAGGAGCAGGAGGAGGCGGCGGGCGGCCATGGCGGCGGCGGAGAGCCGGATCTGTGGCTGGGGAAAGGGAAGGTTCGCTTCCTCGGAGAAAATGGAAGCTTGGATGAAGTCGACTCTGCTCTGCAGCCGGTGGTGTGGTGTGAGGGGAATCCGAGGGGAATCCGAGGGGAAACGTGCTTATTTCAGTTTAGCCCCTTTGTTTTTTCCGCGTTGTCGGATTTGGGCTTCACGGGAAAATCGATAGCGCTTGGATTTTTTTTTTTTTTTTATAAAAAGGGGATATCTGCTTCCATTCAGACAAAACCTATTTTTTTAGATAATGATACAAAAAATATTCTAGCCTCTACATCATGAGATGCTTTAGCCGTTCCCTATTCTTATGCTTATTAGTAAAAGAGGTTCAAATCCTTTTAGCTTAATCTATTGATAAACTGATATCCATGGTTGGTAAAGACCTCCTCCACTGTTATCCCAGGTCCCTCCCCCTCTGGCTCTGGCAGCAGTGGCGCCATCAGTTGAACCCGGCGGCCCTTCCATCACCCAAAAATGCTGGACTCCTGGATCCTGATACTGATGTCCCACGTCTGACTGAGACTGCTCTGAACCACTAAACTGCGGTGTCCCAGAGCACCTGTGATTTTGAGCAAAGAGTTGAGCTCTCCCAGAGCTGCAGCCGCCGGCTTCGAGATCATCATAGTAGCTAATGCCTTGGGCCATATCACTGAGGTAATGCAGCGGTTCCGGCCCGGCTCCAAAATGCTGGCTGGCGTCCGGGCACTGGAAGTAATCAGCCAAGAACCCCGTCTCGTACTCGTGGCCACCTGAATCCATGAAGCTGCCGATGCCCATGCTGTGGTGCTCGTGCTGCGGTGGCATGTACGCAGGATTGCCGGCGATGGCGTCGCATGAAGACTCGTCGGTGCCCCACGAGGCCTGATCGTACCAGCCGTCGTAGGCGGCATTGGCAATGGCATTACTCGGCATCAGCATCTCTGAGTACTCGCCCATGTCCACGTAGTTGTTGTCAGTGCATTGGAAGCCGTGATCAGGGAAAGAGACGGTGGTGTCCGGCTGGTAGGCGTGCCATGGGAACTGGCCGTGGTCCGTTCTCGCCATTGCCTGGCAGCATCTGCGCCTGGCACTGATGGTTGCTGCCCATGTCCACGTCGTTGCCGCCGTTGATGTACTGGAACACGCCGGACGCAGGCTGCGTCATGCTGGCATCGAGCGGGAGCGGCTCGACGCCGTCCCACATGAGCTCGTCGACCCAGGCCTGGATGTCGTCGAGTTCGTCGCCGCCGACGAACGGAGGACGCCCTTGCCCAACGACCGGCACGACGGCGTCCGACGACACCTGCCCAAGCTGGCCATCATCGTCGGCGACGCCCAACGCCTTCCGCCTCTCAGCCGTGGCCAGCAGCGCCGCGTCGATGGACGCGAGCAGCTCCTCCAGGTTCATGCCCTTCAGCGTCGCCTCGCCGGGACACGCGAGCGCCTTGACGCCCTGCCTCCGCTTCTTGTCGAGCCTGCCCTCCTCCTTGCTCAGCTGGCCATTGATGTAGCCGAGGTGCGTGTGCTTCACCCGCTTGTCCGCCGGCAGCTTGCGGTACCTGTCGATGACGACGCCCGGGTCGGACTCCCACACGACTGGCGCGCCGCCGTCGGGGCCGGCGCAGACGAGCGCGACGTCGACGTCGCAGAGCTTCGCGAGCTGTTGCGCCTTCTTCAAAAGCCCCGCCTTCCTCCGCGCGAAGGCCTTCGCTCGATCCCGTCCGTTGCCGATGAGGCTCATCTGGATCTTGCTGCGCGGCATGGACGACGTACGGCGGCGGCGGCGTGGTCCTGCTACGTACGTACGCGGTCGCTCGGCTCCGGCTGTGCGGGCGGCGGCTCGCTGGCTAGGACACGACGGCGCTGCGGGAGCTGTGCGATATTGTGCGTGTCCGGTCCACCGTGCGCACGGACACGGTATATATATATACACGAAGGGAGGCGCACGACACAAGCACCGTACCGGCGGCGGACACGAACACGGACCCACGGAGATCCGCCCGGCGGCGGCGCCGGCGCGTATCTTGCTACCGTTCCGAACACGGAGACTCCCCTTCTCCTGTTGGATTGGAAGACCGATCGAACACGGAGACTCCCAGTTATGGCACGCTATCCGAATCCGACTGCAACAGGACTAGTAGTACATAGCGCTACTCGAGCAGCTTCACGGTTACTGCTCAAACTCTACGGCAAGTCTGTAACATGGAGCCAGCCCACCTCCCATCTTCTCGCCTAAAGATTATTACGTCAAGGACCCTCTAGGTAGAATCTTGTAGATTGATTGATAGTATCCGGTATCGAGATCCTATTAGATTCTGCAAAATGTATATGCCTTCTATATGTTTTTTTATGTGTCATATATACAATTTTAAGCCTATATAATATTAATTTGAATATTTTTTTTTGCGAAACCCAGTTACAGACGCAGACGCTCACATACACGAGCGCACACTCACCCCTATGAACGCGCGCATATCCATCGGCCAATCTGAAGGTGGAAGAACGTGGGGAACAAAAAAGAAGTAGGTCAGGGTTTTTGATGCAAATATACAAGAGAGAAAAAAATATAAAAGTGGTTAGGATGATTTAGGAATACCGGAATTCCTGATACAAAATTGTCTTCTATATTTTATTAACGAGATTTTGAAAACTATTGGAGAAACCCAACAAATATACTCCTGACTTTTTTTAGTCACTTGAAAAATTCATTGATTTATGAATTGTTTTTAGGAAACTATAAGAGATGCTCTTACGACCCCGACAGAAAGCATGCAATAGTTGGATGGAGACGGTCCCCATGACACAAGCCGAGGTACTCACCGTCGATTTGTAACACGTATCCATGCATCCAAGACACGAAAGAGATACAATTTTTATTTTCAATTATTCATCCTAAATTTAAGCAATAATTTTATTTATTAGATGCATGTGCATGAACACGTATCGCAATTCCATAGTGGATGCCCACAGTTGTTTCATATGGACTGCCCTCACCCTATTTTCGTTTTTTTTCCCAGGAAAATGCGAGCACCCGTGTCAAGTCGGGGACTTGAACCCGGGTGGGCAGGTTCCACCACAAGGAACCCAACAAGCTGAGCTACGCTTGACTTCTAAAATTCTAAATTGATTATTGACATTATTCTCAACCAACCTAGCCATTTATTTATCATCACAGTCAAATCATCTTAAAAGGTCACTATATCAACTGTTTATTCTCATCTTGAAAGAACGCGGTGCGTTATGGCCGGTTACCTGTGGTTGCTGTCTTTGGCACTGTCCTGGGAAAAAAAACGAAAATAGGGTGAGGGCAGTCCATATGAAACAACTGTGGGCATCCACTATGGAATTGCGATACGTGTTCATGCACATGCATCTAATAAATAAAATTATTGCTTAAATTTAGGATGAATAATTGAAAATAAAAATTGTATCTCTTTCGTGTCTTGGATGCATGGATACGTGTTACAAATCGACGGTGAGTACCTCGGCTTGTGTCATGGGGACCGTCTCCATCCAACTATTGCATGCTTTCTGTCGGGGTCGTAAGAGCATCTCTTATAGTTTCCTAAAAACAATTCATAAATCAATGAATTTTTCAAGTGACTAAAAAAAGTCAGGAGTATATTTGTTGGGTTTCTCCAATAGTTTTCAAAATCTCGTTAATAAAATATAGAAGACAATTTTGTATCAGGAATTCCGGTATTCCTAAATCATCCTAACCACTTTTATATTTTTTTCTCTCTTGTATATTTGCATCAAAAACCCTGACCTACTTCTTTTTTGTTCCCCACGTTCTTCCACCTTCAGATTGGCCGATGGATATGCGCGCGTTCATAGGGGTGAGTGTGCGCTCGTGTATGTGAGCGTCTGCGTCTGTAACTGGGTTTCGCAAAAAAAAATATTCAAATTAATATTATATAGGCTTAAAATTGTATATATGACACATAAAAAAACATATAGAAGGCATATACATTTTGCAGAATCTAATAGGATCTCGATACCGGATACTATCAATCAATCTACAAGATTCTACCTAGAGGGTCCTTGACGTAATAATCTTTAGGCGAGAAGATGGGAGGTGGGCTGGCTCCATGTTACAGACTTGCCGTAGAGTTTGAGCAGTAACCGTGAAGCTGCTCGAGTAGCGCTATGTACTACTAGTCCTGTTGCAGTCGGATTCGGATAGCGTGCCATAACTGGGAGTCTCCGTGTTCGATCGGTCTTCCAATCCAACAGGAGAAGGGGAGTCTCCGTGTTCGGAACGGTAGCAAGATACGCGCCGGCGCCGCCGCCGGGCGGATCTCCGTGGGTCCGTGTTCGTGTCCGCCGCCGGTACGGTGCTTGTGTCGTGCGCCTCCCTTCGTGTATATATATATACCGTGTCCGTGCGCACGGTGGACCGGACACGCACAATATCGCACAGCTCCCGCAGCGCCGTCGTGTCCTAGCCAGCGAGCCGCCGCCCGCACAGCCGGAGCCGAGCGACCGCGTACGTACGTAGCAGGACCACGCCGCCGCCGCCGTACGTCGTCCATGCCGCGCAGCAAGATCCAGATGAGCCTCATCGGCAACGGACGGGATCGAGCGAAGGCCTTCGCGCGGAGGAAGGCGGGGCTTTTGAAGAAGGCGCAACAGCTCGCGAAGCTCTGCGACGTCGACGTCGCGCTCGTCTGCGCCGGCCCCGACGGCGGCGCGCCAGTCGTGTGGGAGTCCGACCCGGGCGTCGTCATCGACAGGTACCGCAAGCTGCCGGCGGACAAGCGGGTGAAGCACACGCACCTCGGCTACATCAATGGCCAGCTGAGCAAGGAGGAGGGCAGGCTCGACAAGAAGCGGAGGCAGGGCGTCAAGGCGCTCGCGTGTCCCGGCGAGGCGACGCTGAAGGGCATGAACCTGGAGGAGCTGCTCGCGTCCATCGACGCGGCGCTGCTGGCCACGGCTGAGAGGCGGAAGGCGTTGGGCGTCGCCGACGATGATGGCCAGCTTGGGCAGGTGTCGTCGGACGCCGTCGTGCCGGTCGTTGGGCAAGGGCGTCCTCCGTTCGTCGGCGGCGACGAACTCGACGACATCCAGGCCTGGGTCGACGAGCTCATGTGGGACGGCGTCGAGCCGCTCCCGCTCGATGCCAGCATGACGCAGCCTGCGTCCGGCGTGTTCCAGTACATCAACGGCGGCAACGACGTGGACATGGGCAGCAACCATCAGTGCCAGGCGCAGATGCTGCCAGGCAATGGCGAGAACGGCCACGGCCAGTTCCCATGGCACGCCTACCAGCCGGACACCACCGTCTCTTTCCCTGATCACGGCTTCCAATGCACTGACAACAACTACGTGGACATGGGCGAGTACTCAGAGATGCTGATGCCGAGTAATGCCATTGCCAATGCCGCCTACGACGGCTGGTACGATCAGGCCTCGTGGGGCACCGACGAGTCTTCATGCGACGCCATCGCCGGCAATCCTGCGTACATGCCACCGCAGCACGAGCACCACAGCATGGGCATCGGCAGCTTCATGGATTCAGGTGGCCACGAGTACGAGACGGGGTTCTTGGCTGATTACTTCCAGTGCCGGACGCCAGCCAGCATTTTGGAGCCGGGCCGGAACCGCTGCATTACCTCAGTGATATGGCCCAAGGCATTAGCTACTATGATGATCTCGAAGCCGGCGGCTGCAGCTCTGGGAGAGCTCAACTCTTTGCTCAAAATCACAGGTGCTCTGGGACACCGCAGTTTAGTGGTTCAGAGCAGTCTCAGTCAGACGTGGGACATCAGTATCAGGATCCAGGAGTCCAGCATTTTTGGGTGATGGAAGGGCCGCCGGGTTCAACTGATGGCGCCACTGCTGCCAGAGCCAGAGGGGGAGGGACCTGGGATAACAGTGGAGGAGGTCTTTACCAACCATGGATATCAGTTTATCAATAGATTAAGCTAAAAGGATTTGAACCTCTTTTACTAATAAGCATAAGAATAGGGAACGGCTAAAGCATCTCATGATGTAGAGGCTAGAATATTTTTTGTATCATTATCTAAAAAAATAGGTTTTGTCTGAATGGAAGCAGATATCCCCTTTTTATAAAAAAAAAAAAAAAATCCAAGCGCTATCGATTTTCCCGTGAAGCCCAAATCCGACAACGCGGAAAAAACAAAGGGGCTAAACTGAAATAAGCACGTTTCCCCTCGGATTCCCCTCGGATTCCCCTCACACCACACCACCGGCTGCAGAGCAGAGTCGACTTCATCCAAGCTTCCATTTTCTCCGAGGAAGCGAACCTTCCCTTTCCCCAGCCACAGATCCGGCTCTCCGCCGCCGCCATGGCCGCCCGCCGCCTCCTCCTGCTCCTCGCCGTTGTCGCCGCGTCCCTCCTCGCTGCCGACGCGCGGCCGTGCCACACCTTCCTCGTCGCCTTCCCGGCCGATCCCAACCCCAACCCCAGCAAAGGCGACGGCGCCGTCCACCCCCACCTCGGGGTCCCCCACGTCGCCACGGTCATCACCGTCTTCCGCGTCCGCCGCCTCGGTCCGCACGTCCCCCACGGCCACCGCAACCACCACCACCTCCACTCCATCCCCGCCAACGTCCAGATCCACCGCCCCGATCTCCCGCACCCCGCCGCGGCCGCGGCCGCTGGGCCCCAGGATCGCGCCAGGGACGTCCTCGTGGTCGTCGTCGGGCTCCTCTTCGGCGTCGCCTGCGGCGCGCTCACCGCTGCCTCCGTGTACCTCGTCTGGTCCATGGTCGCCGGCGCCGCCGCGGCCTCCCCGTACGACGAGCTCTATGACGACGAGGACGAGGCGTCTGACACCGAGAGCCCCAAGAAGGTCGGCTACGTCATCATCCAGGAGCTCGAGGTCCATGACGGCGGTAAGAACTAGGGCTGCGTGTTGAGTGAATCCTAATGTCTGTATGACTATGTGATGCGTGGTTGTGACTTGGGAGCCTTAGGGGTTTGCCCTCCATGTGAATACGCCCGTGAAGCACGCCTAAGCTATGAAATGTGCTTGTTTCTGTTGAACTTATCAATCAATGTTATGCGCCGTTGTGAAATGTTCTTGTCAAACGCTGATGTTTGTTCTGCTGCCTAATGTATTGTGGCCTGGCTTCGAGATCAGAGTTCTCCCTGCTTATTTTTGGCGGTTTTGTGTCCCAATTGTAGGTGTTATATGATGACTTGTCTTTCCTGATGCACCAAAGCTTGGCTGTTCGTTTCTTTGATGATCATGTGGTTTGGGTATGCTTGTTTGCTCGTGTGTGGATTAATGATTGTGTTGGTCTGAAGCGCCATTATCTGCACTAGCTGATAGGTAGTTCTAAATGTGTTGATATTTGTTTGTTTTATTAATATGTTATCACCGCCAAACTATGTGATGATTTCAGTGTTCTCTGCGTTGTAACATGTGAATCTTAGATTATAGTGTTGCCAACAGCCCAAAGTGTTCTGATCAGGGTATATCCTGTAGCATGTTAATTGAAACTATTTGACATTCATATTGTTTATTGTGCTTATGGCCATGAGCACAAAATCTGTGCAATCAGGCAGGTTTATCTGAATTAGTATTGAAATATGTGCCACAGTCGTTTCCACGGTGCGCTGGTGTAGTTCTATAACAGATTAGTCATTTTGACGATGCGGAGTAGTGCTGTTAGATGCTTTTGTTTGGACTGGCATAGGAAGTTTATGGTGGTAATGTATCTGTTTGAGCAGTTTATTGTTGATGAGGTATCATCGGAAGTTCATTTTTTTAGTTCAATCTGAACTTAAGGCGCGTTTGGTTGCCCGGATCCAGGCTCCTTGCGTGCAGCATCCTCGTGTTTGGATTCTTGGATTGGCTTTTGGGTCCTGGCTCATGCAATGCAGATTCCTTGCCTCAGCCTGGCTCTAGCGGTGCGGATATTTTCTGCGTTCCAACTCAGTCAAGCTCATGCGGTGCAAAGCAGGCATGCGAGCGCAGCATGCTGTGAGAGAGCTAAGAGCTGCGCATGTGCTGGACTCGGCTAACCAAACAAGAGCTCACTCCGAGCAGGCTGCGCACGGACCAAACAAAAAGCTTTGCATGTGCTCGACCCGGCTACCAAGAGCCTGGCTCATCTGGCACGGGCTTGGCTCACCCCATCATGAAACCAAACGCGCCCTGATTGCCCTTGGCTGCATCCAGTTTATTTCTTCTGAAATATGGCATGGTTGGTAACTGGAGTAAGTTGTACTTATCTCTGTCAGATGTAACTATGGCATGGTTCGTCAATTTGCATTCCTAAAGCCCGGAATATGTGAGGAGACTGAGGGCTCGTTTTCAGAAACTGTTGTGTGATTCGTCAGTTTGCATTCCTAAAGCCCTGTCGACAGATTGGTTTCACCGCAGAACCAACAATGTGACGCGCGTGCTCTCGCACAACGCAAGTTGTGTGTCACTGTGTGCATCAAATACAGACCAACCGTGTAGTTCCCAGGAAGTCAGGTTCTTATTCACCTGAGTTAAGACTCCCGGGTTCGTAAAGTTAGACCACCCGTGTAGTTCTGCTCGATAGGTGTCGCTGCAAAAACAATTCAGGATTTCATATTAGCGGTTGCTATAACACTACTATTACTACTTGTTGATGCAACGTCAGGAGTGAACAGAACGCCATACTGGACAAATGTTAGGACTCGTCGTGACGAAGTGCTGTCAGTGTTCTGTGTATTTCATTAAAGAGTGTATCCTGGCTTTTAAGAACATCTACAAAAGTTCCTAAAAACCATTTGATAAATCAATGAGTTCTTTAAATCGCTAAAAAATAGGAAGCTTTCTCCAACCATTTCTACTGTCCGGTTCCTAAAAACTATAAGATAATTTTACATTAGGAATCAAAAAGTTACGGTTTTACCCCTCTCCTAATCTAAAAATTTCGTTGTTTCCTCGATTACATGACCGACCTTCCGTGTTCTGGACTCCTTATAAATAGGCGTTGACTCAACCCGATGGCACCACAACGTGCACGCCTCCAGCTGTAGACCAATCCAAATGTCCTGCTTGCGTGATCTCGGCATCAAAAACTCATGCGTGCCTGTTAGGAAATCCAATGTCCAGGTGCAGCGCGCCATGACTCATGTCACGTGATCGCATGAGGGGAAACGGAGATCGAGAATTTGCATCACATACAGGAGATATACGACGATGATGATCATGTTTGGAGGACGCAAGATTTATTTTGGACTTAAGAAATTGATACGGCCGAAGTTAACGCAATGGAAACTTTATCTGACTTGTAACATGGGATCGACTCATATATTTCAATACTAATTCAGATAAACCTGCCTGATTGCACAGATTTTGTGCTCATGGCCATAAGCACAATAAACAATATGAATGTCAAATAGTTTCAATTAACATGCTACAGGATATACCCTGATCAGAACACTTTGGGCTGTTGGCAACACTATAATCTAAGATTCACATGTTACAACGCAGAGAACACTGAAATCATCACATAGTTTGGCGGTGATAACATATTAATAAAACAAACAAATATCAACACATTTAGAACTACCTATCAGCTAGTGCAGATAATGGCGCTTCAGACCAACACAATCATTAATCCACACACGAGCAAACAAGCATACCCAAACCACATGATCATCAAAGAAACGAACAGCCAAGCTTTGGTGCATCAGGAAAGACAAGTCATCATATAACACCTACAATTGGGACACAAAACCGCCAAAAATAAGCAGGGAGAACTCTGATCTCGAAGCCAGGCCACAATACATTAGGCAGCAGAACAAACATCAGCGTTTGACAAGAACATTTCACAACGGCGCATAACATTGATTGATAAGTTCAACAGAAACAAGCACATTTCATAGCTTAGGCGTGCTTCACGGGCGTATTCACATGGAGGGCAAACCCTAAGGCTCCCAAGTCACAACCACGCATCACATAGTCATACAGACATTAGGATTCACTCAACACGCAGCCCTAGTTCTTACCGCCGTCATGGACCTCGAGCTCCTGGATGATGACGTAGCCGACCTTCTTGGGGCTCTCGGTGTCAGACGCCTCGTCCTCGTCGTCATAGAGCTCGTCGTACGGGGAGGCCGCGGCGGCGCCGGCGACCATGGACCAGACGAGGTACACGGAGGCAGCGGTGAGCGCGCCGCAGGCGACGCCGAAGAGGAGCCCGACGACGACCACGAGGACGTCCCTGGCGCGATCCTGGGGCCCAGCGGCCGCGGCCGCGGCGGGGTGCGGGAGATCGGGGCGGTGGATCTGGACGTTGGCGGGGATGGAGTGGAGGTGGTGGTGGTTGCGGTGGCCGTGGGGGACGTGCGGACCGAGGCGGCGGACGCGGAAGACGGTGATGACCGTGGCGACGTGGGGGACCCCGAGGTGGGGGTGGACGGCGCCGTCGCCTTTGCTGGGGTTGGGGTTGGGATCGGCCGGGAAGGCGACGAGGAAGGTGTGGCACGGCCGCGCGTCGGCAGCGAGGAGGGACGCGGCGACAACGGCGAGGAGCAGGAGGAGGCGGCGGGCGGCCATGGCGGCGGCGGAGAGCCGGATCTGTGGCTGGGGAAAGGGAAGGTTCGCTTCCTCGGAGAAAATGGAAGCTTGGATGAAGTCGACTCTGCTCTGCAGCCGGTGGTGTGGTGTGAGGGGAATCCGAGGGGAATCCGAGGGGAAACGTGCTTATTTCAGTTTAGCCCCTTTGTTTTTTCCGCGTTGTCGGATTTGGGCTTCACGGGAAAATCGATAGCGCTTGGATTTTTTTTTTTTTTTTATAAAAAGGGGATATCTGCTTCCATTCAGACAAAACCTATTTTTTTAGATAATGATACAAAAAATATTCTAGCCTCTACATCATGAGATGCTTTAGCCGTTCCCTATTCTTATGCTTATTAGTAAAAGAGGTTCAAATCCTTTTAGCTTAATCTATTGATAAACTGATATCCATGGTTGGTAAAGACCTCCTCCACTGTTATCCCAGGTCCCTCCCCCTCTGGCTCTGGCAGCAGTGGCGCCATCAGTTGAACCCGGCGGCCCTTCCATCACCCAAAAATGCTGGACTCCTGGATCCTGATACTGATGTCCCACGTCTGACTGAGACTGCTCTGAACCACTAAACTGCGGTGTCCCAGAGCACCTGTGATTTTGAGCAAAGAGTTGAGCTCTCCCAGAGCTGCAGCCGCCGGCTTCGAGATCATCATAGTAGCTAATGCCTTGGGCCATATCACTGAGGTAATGCAGCGGTTCCGGCCCGGCTCCAAAATGCTGGCTGGCGTCCGGGCACTGGAAGTAATCAGCCAAGAACCCCGTCTCGTACTCGTGGCCACCTGAATCCATGAAGCTGCCGATGCCCATGCTGTGGTGCTCGTGCTGCGGTGGCATGTACGCAGGATTGCCGGCGATGGCGTCGCATGAAGACTCGTCGGTGCCCCACGAGGCCTGATCGTACCAGCCGTCGTAGGCGGCATTGGCAATGGCATTACTCGGCATCAGCATCTCTGAGTACTCGCCCATGTCCACGTAGTTGTTGTCAGTGCATTGGAAGCCGTGATCAGGGAAAGAGACGGTGGTGTCCGGCTGGTAGGCGTGCCATGGGAACTGGCCGTGGCCGTTCTCGCCATTGCCTGGCAGCATCTGCGCCTGGCACTGATGGTTGCTGCCCATGTCCACGTCGTTGCCGCCGTTGATGTACTGGAACACGCCGGACGCAGGCTGCGTCATGCTGGCATCGAGCGGGAGCGGCTCGACGCCGTCCCACATGAGCTCGTCGACCCAGGCCTGGATGTCGTCGAGTTCGTCGCCGCCGACGAACGGAGGACGCCCTTGCCCAACGACCGGCACGACGGCGTCCGACGACACCTGCCCAAGCTGGCCATCATCGTCGGCGACGCCCAACGCCTTCCGCCTCTCAGCCGTGGCCAGCAGCGCCGCGTCGATGGACGCGAGCAGCTCCTCCAGGTTCATGCCCTTCAGCGTCGCCTCGCCGGGACACGCGAGCGCCTTGACGCCCTGCCTCCGCTTCTTGTCGAGCCTGCCCTCCTCCTTGCTCAGCTGGCCATTGATGTAGCCGAGGTGCGTGTGCTTCACCCGCTTGTCCGCCGGCAGCTTGCGGTACCTGTCGATGACGACGCCCGGGTCGGACTCCCACACGACTGGCGCGCCGCCGTCGGGGCCGGCGCAGACGAGCGCGACGTCGACGTCGCAGAGCTTCGCGAGCTGTTGCGCCTTCTTCAAAAGCCCCGCCTTCCTCCGCGCGAAGGCCTTCGCTCGATCCCGTCCGTTGCCGATGAGGCTCATCTGGATCTTGCTGCGCGGCATGGACGACGTACGGCGGCGGCGGCGTGGTCCTGCTACGTACGTACGCGGTCGCTCGGCTCCGGCTGTGCGGGCGGCGGCTCGCTGGCTAGGACACGACGGCGCTGCGGGAGCTGTGCGATATTGTGCGTGTCCGGTCCACCGTGCGCACGGACACGGTATATATATATACACGAAGGGAGGCGCACGACACAAGCACCGTACCGGCGGCGGACACGAACACGGACCCACGGAGATCCGCCCGGCGGCGGCGCCGGCGCGTATCTTGCTACCGTTCCGAACACGGAGACTCCCCTTCTCCTGTTGGATTGGAAGACCGATCGAACACGGAGACTCCCAGTTATGGCACGCTATCCGAATCCGACTGCAACAGGACTAGTAGTACATAGCGCTACTCGAGCAGCTTCACGGTTACTGCTCAAACTCTACGGCAAGTCTGTAACATGGAGCCAGCCCACCTCCCATCTTCTCGCCTAAAGATTATTACGTCAAGGACCCTCTAGGTAGAATCTTGTAGATTGATTGATAGTATCCGGTATCGAGATCCTATTAGATTCTGCAAAATGTATATGCCTTCTATATGTTTTTTTATGTGTCATATATACAATTTTAAGCCTATATAATATTAATTTGAATATTTTTTTTTGCGAAACCCAGTTACAGACGCAGACGCTCACATACACGAGCGCACACTCACCCCTATGAACGCACGCACGCACACTCTACCCCTATGAGCACCTCCGAAGAACTGAGTTGGACCGGCAAATCTCGAGATTGACGAACTCACCACAGGCGTCTCGCTGTCGACGGGCACGTGCCTACCACTAAAAGAATAGCGCCGTTAAATCCTGGAATAAATCCAGGAAAATGCGAGCACCCGTGTCAAGTCGGGGACTTGAACCCGGGTGGGCAGGTTCCACCACAAGGAACCCAACAAGCTGAGCTACGCTTGACTTCTAAAATTCTAAATTGATTATTGACATTATTCTCAACCATGGATATCAGTTTATCAATAGATTAAGCTAAAAGGATTTGAACCTCTTTTACTAATAAGCATAAGAATAGGGAACGGCTAAAGCATCTCATGATGTAGAGGCTAGAATATTTTTTGTATCATTATCTAAAAAAATAGGTTTTGTCTGAATGGAAGCAGATATCCCCTTTTTATAAAAAAAAAAAAAAATCCAAGCGCTATCGATTTTCCCGTGAAGCCCAAATCCGACAACGCGGAAAAAACAAAGGGGCTAAACTGAAATAAGCACGTTTCCCCTCGGATTCCCCTCGGATTCCCCTCACACCACACCACCGGCTGCAGAGCAGAGTCGACTTCATCCAAGCTTCCATTTTCTCCGAGGAAGCGAACCTTCCTTTCCCAGCCACAGATCCGGCTCTCCGCCGCCGCCATGGCCGCCCGCCGCCTCCTCCTGCTCCTCGCCGTTGTCGCCGCGTCCCTCCTCGCTGCCGACGCGCGGCCGTGCCACACCTTCCTCGTCGCCTTCCCGGCCGATCCCAACCCCAACCCCAGCAAAGGCGACGGCGCCGTCCACCCCCACCTCGGGGTCCCCCACGTCGCCACGGTCATCACCGTCTTCCGCGTCCGCCGCCTCGGTCCGCACGTCCCCACGGCCACCGCAACCACCACCACCTCCACTCCATCCCCGCCAACGTCCAGATCCACCGCCCCGATCTCCCGCACCCCGCCGCGGCCGCGGCCGCTGGGCCCCAGGATCGCGCCAGGGACGTCCTCGTGGTCGTCGTCGGGCTCCTCTTCGGCGTCGCCTGCGGCGCGCTCACCGCTGCCTCCGTGTACCTCGTCTGGTCCATGGTCGCCGGCGCCGCCGCGGCCTCCCCGTACGACGAGCTCTATGACGACGAGGACGAGGCGTCTGACACCGAGAGCCCCAAGAAGGTCGGCTACGTCATCATCCAGGAGCTCGAGGTCCATGACGGCGGTAAGAACTAGGGCTGCGTGTTGAGTGAATCCTAATGTCTGTATGACTATGTGATGCGTGGTTGTGACTTGGGAGCCTTAGGGGTTTGCCCTCCATGTGAATACGCCCGTGAAGCACGCCTAAGCTATGAAATGTGCTTGTTTCTGTTGAACTTATCAATCAATGTTATGCGCCGTTGTGAAATGTTCTTGTCAAACGCTGATGTTTGTTCTGCTGCCTAATGTATTGTGGCCTGGCTTCGAGATCAGAGTTCTCCCTGCTTATTTTTGGCGGTTTTGTGTCCCAATTGTAGGTGTTATATGATGACTTGTCTTTCCTGATGCACCAAAGCTTGGCTGTTCGTTTCTTTGATGATCATGTGGTTTGGGTATGCTTGTTTGCTCGTGTGTGGATTAATGATTGTGTTGGTCTGAAGCGCCATTATCTGCACTAGCTGATAGGTAGTTCTAAATGTGTTGATATTTGTTTGTTTTATTAATATGTTATCACCGCCAAACTATGTGATGATTTCAGTGTTCTCTGCGTTGTAACATGTGAATCTTAGATTATAGTGTTGCCAACAGCCCAAAGTGTTCTGATCAGGGTATATCCTGTAGCATGTTAATTGAAACTATTTGACATTCATATTGTTTATTGTGCTTATGGCCATGAGCACAAAATCTGTGCAATCAGGCAGGTTTATCTGAATTAGTATTGAAATATGTGCCACAGTCGTTTCCACGGTGCGCTGGTGTAGTTCTATAACAGATTAGTCATTTTGACGATGCGGAGTAGTGCTGTTAGATGCTTTTGTTTGGGACTGGCATAGGAAGTTTATGGTGGTAATGTATCTGTTTGAGCAGTTTATTGTTGATGAGGTATCATCGGAAGTTCATTTTTTTAGTTCAATCTGAACTTAAGGCGCGTTTGGTTGCCCGGATCCAGGCTCCTTGCGTGCAGCATCCTCGTGTTTGGATTCTTGGATTGGCTTTTGGGCCTGGCTCATGCAATGCAGATTCCTTGCCTCAGCCTGGCTCTAGCGGTGCGGATATTTTCTGCGTTCCAACTCAGTCAAGCTCATGCGGTGCAAAGCAGGCATGCGAGCGCAGCATGCTGTGAGAGAGCTAAGAGCTGCGCATGTGCTGGACTCGGCTAACCAAACAAGAGCTCACTCCGAGCAGGCTGCGCACGGACCAAACAAAAAGCTTTGCATGTGCTCGACCCGGCTACCAAGAGCCTGGCTCATCTGGCACGGGCTTGGCTCACCCCATCATGAAACCAAACGCGCCCTGATTGCCCTTGGCTGCATCCAGTTTATTTCTTCTGAAATATGGCATGGTTGGTAACTGGAGTAAGTTGTACTTATCTCTGTCAGATGTAACTATGGCATGGTTCGTCAATTTGCATTCCTAAAGCCCGGAATATGTGAGGAGACTGAGGGCTCGTTTTCAGAAACTGTTGTGTGATTCGTCAGTTTGCATTCCTAAAGCCCTGTCGACAGATTGGTTTCACCGCAGAACCAACAATGTGACGCGCGTGCTCTCGCACAACGCAAGTTGTGTGTCACTGTGTGCATCAAATACAGACCAACCGTGTAGTTCCCAGGAAGTCAGGTTCTTATTCACCTGAGTTAAGACTCCCGGGTTCGTAAAGTTAGACCACCCGTGTAGTTCTGCTCGATAGGTGTCGCTGCAAAAACAATTCAGGATTTCATATTAGCGGTTGCTATAACACTACTATTACTACTTGTTGATGCAACGTCAGGAGTGAACAGAACGCCATACTGGACAAATGTTAGGACTCGTCGTGACGAAGTGCTGTCAGTGTTCTGTGTATTTCATTAAAAGAGTGTATCCTGGCTTTTAAGAACATCTACAAAAGTTCCTAAAAACCAATTTGATAAATCAATGAGTTCTTTAAATCGCTAAAAAATAGGAAGCTTTCTCCAACCATTTCTACTGTCCGGTTCCTAAAAACTATAAGATAATTTTACATTAGGAATCAAAAAGTTACGGTTTTACCCCTCTCCTAATCTAAAAATTTCGTTGTTTCCTCGATTACATGACCGACCTTCCGTGTTCTGGACTCCTTATAAATAGGCGTTGACTCAACCCGATGGCACCACAACGTGCACGCCTCCAGCTGTAGACCAATCCAAATGTCCTGCTTGCGTGATCTCGGCATCAAAAACTCATGCGTGCCTGTTAGGAAATCCAATGTCCAGGTGCAGCGCGCCATGACTCATGTCACGTGATCGCATGAGGGGAAACGGAGATCGAGAATTTGCATCACATACAGGAGATATACGACGATGATGATCATGTTTGGAGGACGCAAGATTTATTTTGGACTTAAGAAATTGATACGGCCGAAGTTAACGCAATGGAAACTTTATCTGACTTGTAACATGGGATCGACTCATATATTTTTGGAAAGACCAGCCACCCTATC
Organism: Tripidium arundinaceum; assembly: GCA_030439765.1. Taxonomy (NCBI): domain Eukaryota; kingdom Viridiplantae; phylum Streptophyta; class Magnoliopsida; order Poales; family Poaceae; genus Tripidium; species Tripidium arundinaceum. Next base: position 20,738 of record JAHUYU010002874.1, read on the forward strand.
ACACTACAAAAGCATCGTTCGGTAAGGGGTCTTGTTAGGCTGGAATGGATGTTCATGAATTTTGAATCTCATTTAAGGTAGTCATTTAGTCTTTCTGTCTGAAATATTTGTGCGTGCCACTTTGTATAGATGTTTTTCGATAGACATGTACGTGCCACAATTATATATTTGCTAGTTTTGGAAACTCTTGAAGATATTGGGACTTGGAAACAAAGCTATTGTGCACGGTCCACCAGTGCATAGGTGCGATCCACTGGTGACATCTTTAAGCTTTGTGTTCGGTTATCTTGGAATGAGCCTAAGAATCATTCCAGCTTGATTCATACTTATATAAATTAGCTAACCATTCAGGACGAGGCCTAAGGGGAAGTCCCCTCCAATCCTCTCCGACCTCTTGGTTTGGTGTAGAAACTAGGGTTATTTTGATTGAAGCCATTACAATTTTTATATTTTGGAGATTTGCCATTACAATTCATCTATTAGGAAATTTGTCATTATAATTGCTGAAGTTGCTGATAATTGTCATTATCGACGTATCCCACGTTCTTTAGCCCACCTGCAGGTTACGTATCCGTACTGTATTCTCGTATAGACACATTTGCCCCTGTGGACAAAAGGATAGGCCATCTCAGCTCGGTCCCGTCCATACGATGGATTTCCTGCGACAAGTCTCGCCGGCAGCGGTGTGCCAGGCTGCTAGGCGCAGGGCGTGCGGCGCGGCGTAGGTACGCTGGCATGGCGCAGGGCGTGCGGGTGCAGCGGCGTTGGTGGGAGGAGAGGCGGCCGCGCGCAGGGCATCGCGCGCAGGTCTGGCCGGCGGCGACGTTCCAGGCTGTGGCGCAAGCAGGCGGGTGGGCGGGGCGCTGCGGCTCAGGCACACGGGCGTGGCAGAAGCTGGGCGGGCGGGTGCTGCGGCGCTGGTGGCATCCCGGCGACCACAGGCAGTCACGCGCTGGTGGCTGGGCATCCCAGCGACCAGAGGCAGGCACCCGCAGGCTGCCTACTAACCTGTGAATTGAAGTTTTTTTTTTGGAAAACTGAATTGAAGATTTTTTATCTGACAAAGATCAGCAAGGATAGTTTGTGTCTTGTGAGAATGATTTAATTCGATTTTCATGTAAACAGTATATAGTTGAGATATGATGCCTGTAATAGCTTCTGTGTTTCTCTCTGAACTTTGGATTGTAGCTGGTAAACTTAGCACCAACTCTGTATACGTTTCCATTTCAGTTTATAAATGAGTTCAGCAGTTTATAAATGAGTTTGACAGCATTTCACTAGTATTTGGACAACAATTTGTAAGTGCAATCAAGCCCTAATGTGGGTTTTAGTGATAATGACCACATATTTGTTGAACTAATGAGACTTATCGAGATGACAAGCAGGTTAAACACTAAAGGAGGATGATATATGTGATGTTGGACACCCCAATTACATTTGACCATGGCTTCCGACTCACTGCAGGGTTTAATTTCCTTTTTACCTTTTGAATTTGAGTTTAGGAAAGCCGTACTATAAAGGGGGTACAAAGCGCAAGCTTAAATGTGCAACCAAGTGCTAAATTCCACAAATACTTCCTCCACAAAACCAGCTAGACATGCCACAGAAAATTCTTTTCAGTCAGAGCTTGTCTGCCAGGAGCGGCACTGCCATGCCCTAGGGCGGCACTGCCGCGCGAGCGGCACTGCCGCGCCTGAGGGCAGCACTGCCGTGACTTAAAATCTACCCGTTGGACAGAGGGGTATTTAAACCACTTCTCTGCCTCCCCAACGGTAATCTTCGTCATTTTTCGAATCTGAGCGACCACAGAAGCACTCTTTCTCTCTTTCACTCCCTTGGAGCTCTCCCACTCTCTCCAACTTAATTTCCATTCAAATCCTTGAGAGATTGAGCATCCAAGAACAGTAAGAAGGCTTCTCCAACTGTTCTTCATTTCCAACAGCACTTGGTTCGCGTTCAAGCCGGCAATTTGTATTTGTTACTCTTGGAGCTCGCTCCTAGCTGGCTAGAGCGTCGCCCGGTGAGCTTGCCATCGTTGTGGCAGCTCTGGGAGGTTTGTAATCTGACCATTGACCTAGTAAAATCACCCCTCATCTCAAGAGTTCACTCTCTTGACTTGAGAACGAGGTTGGGCTTTGTGAATACCCAAATCCTTAGTGGATACCTCAACAACGTGGAGTAGGCAAGCCTTTGTGGCGAGCTGAACCACAGGATAAATCCTCGTGTTTTGTGTGCTGGTCTATTTGCTTGTGTTGTGCTTGTGCCCTTGCATTTCTAGGGTTTCATCCCGATTTACATTTTGGAGCACTTGTAACAGCGAAGAAGTGGTGGAATAGGTTCTAAACACCCTAAGGAACATAAGTATTTTTCCCGATCTGATTTTCATTGGGTAGATTTTGAACTATAAGCGTCGGACGTCTGCTGGAGCAGCACTGCCGCTCCTCAGAGCAGGAGTGCCGATCTCCAGAGCAGCACTGCCACGCCCAGGACTAATATTTGTTCGAAGAAAATTTTTACAGGCCTATTCAACCCCCTCTTCTAGGCCACCAGAGATCCTACAAGTGGTATCGGAGCTAGGTTCATCATGGACCCTTAACCGCGTGAGGAAATGGCCGAAGAAGGAGGAACAACTCGAGTGGATTGTATGATCTCTGGTACACAAAGATGGCCTAGAGGGGGGGTGAATAGGCCTGCAAAAACTCAGCTCGAAACTAGATCAGAACCTAGGGCGGCACTGCCGCTCCACCAGGACGGCACTGCCGCACCTCAAATAATAAGCCAAACGAGCTGAAACTTTGCAGTTAGAAACTTGATAGCCTAAATAGTATAATGATGCAATATGAAGAGAAAGTTCAGCTCGAAGACTGAATACCACAGAATGCTTGTAGCCAAGAAGATCTAGAGTCTTGCTCTAACCCTAGAACATGAAGAACAACAAGAACACAGTAAGAACAAGTGACACAAGATTTATCCCGTGGTTCAGCTCGCCACCAAGGCTTGCTTACGTCCACGTTATTGAGGAAGCCACAAAAGGCTTAGGCTTGCCACCAAGACTTGCCTTTCTCCTCGTTCTCAAGTCAAGAGAGTGAACTCTTGAGATGAGGGATGATTCACTAGCTGCAATCTTGGATTACAAACTTCCCAAGGATGTCACAACAGTTGGCAAGCTCTTGTTAGTTGGTCCTTTCTTGCTTGCCTTGGTTGCCTTGAGTGCCACATCCTTGATTTTCATCCCATCAAGCTTGGCTTGCAGCTCACCAAGTTTTCTCCTCTCATTTGCCTCTTCTCTTTGCATATCAAATGTCAAAATTCTTCTAAGCACATCATTTGGAGTGAAGTGCTCAAACTTCTTCTTATCTCTAATGAGAGTAACCACGGTCTCATTTCTTGGTGAGTAGGCTTCCAACATAATTTTGACAACCTTGTGGTCATCAAGCTCATCACAACCATACCCTCTAATTTTGCCAACCATAGTCATCAATCTATCAAACATCTCTTGGAGCCCTTCACCATCCATGATCACAAACCTGTTGAGCTTGATGACCACAAGGTTGTCAAAATTATGTTGGAAGCCTACTCACCAAGAAATGAGACCGTGGTTACTCTCATTAGAGATAAGAAGAAGTTTGAGCACTTCACTCCAAATGATGTGCTTAGAAGAATTTTGACATTTGATATGCAAAGAGAAGAGGCAAATGAGAGGAGAAAACTTGGTGAGCTGCAAGCCAAGCTTGATGGGATGAAAATCAAGGATGTGGCACTCAAGGCAACCAAGGCAAGCAAGAAAGGACCAACTAACAAGAGCTTGCCAACTGTTGTGACATCCTTGGGAAGTTTGTAATCCAAGATTGCAGCTAGTGAATCATCCCTCATCTCAAGAGTTCACTCTCTTGACTTGAGAACGAGGAGAAAGGCAAGTCTTGGTGGCAAGCCTAAGCCTTTTGTGGCTTCCTCAATAACGTGGACGTAAGCAAGCCTTGGTGGCGAGCTGAACCACGGGATAAATCTTGTGTCACTTGTTCTTACTGTGTTCTTGTTGTTCTTCATGTTCTAGGGTTAGAGCAAGACTCTAGATCTTCTTGGCTACAAGCATTCTGTGGTATTCAGTCTTCGAGCTGAACTTTCTCTTCATATTGCATCATTATACTATTTAGGCTATCAAGTTTCTAACTGCAAAGTTTCAGCTCGTTTGGCTTATTATTTGAGGTGCGGCAGTGCCGTCCTGGTGGAGCGGCAGTGCCGCCCTAGGTTCTGATCTAGTTTCGAGCTGAGTTTTTGCAGGCCTATTCACCCCCCCTCTAGGCCATCTTTGTGTACCAGAGATCATACAATCCACTCGAGTTGTTCCTCCTTCTTCGGCCATTTCCTCACGCGGTTAAGGGTCCATGATGAACCTAGCTCCGATACCACTTGTAGGATCTCTGGTGGCCTAGAAGAGGGGGTTGAATAGGCCTGTAAAAATTTTCTTCGAACAAATATTAGTCCTGGGCGTGGCAGTGCTGCTCTGGAGATCGGCACTCCTGCTCTGAGGAGCGGCAGTGCTGCTCCAGCAGACGTCCGACGCTTATAGTTCAAAATCTACCCAATGAAAATCAGATCGGGAAAAATACTTATGTTCCTTAGGGTGTTTAGAACCTATTCCACCACTTCTTCGCTGTTACAAGTGCTCCAAAATGTAAATCGGGATGAAACCCTAGAAATGCAAGGGCACAAGCACAACACAAGCAAATAGACCAGCACACAAAACACGAGGATTTATCCTGTGGTTCAGCTCGCCACAAAGGCTTGCCTACTCCACGTTGTTGAGGTATCCACTAAGGATTTGGGTATTCACAAAGCCCAACCTCGTTCTCAAGTCAAGAGAGTGAACTCTTGAGATGAGGGGTGATTTTACTAGGTCAATGGTCAGATTACAAACCTCCCAGAGCTGCCACAACGATGGCAAGCTCACCGGGCGACGCTCTAGCCAGCTAGGAGCGAGCTCCAAGAGTAACAAATACAAATTGCCGGCTTGAACGCGAACCAAGTGCTGTTGGAAATGAAGAACAGTTGGAGAAGCCTTCTTACTGTTCTTGGATGCTCAATCTCTCAAGGATTTGAATGGAAATTAAGTTGGAGAGAGTGGGAGAGCTCCAAGGGAGTGAAAGAGAGAAAGAGTGCTTCTGTGGTCGCTCAGATTCGAAAAATGACGAAGATTACCGTTGGGGAGGCAGAGAAGTGGTTTAAATACCCCTCTGTCCAACGGGTAGATTTTAAGTCACGGCAGTGCTGCCCTCAGGCGCGGCAGTGCCGCTCGCGCGGCAGTGCCGCCCTAGGGCATGGCAGTGCCGCTCCTGGCAGACAAGCTCTGACTGAAAAGAATTTTCTGTGGCATGTCTAGCTGGTTTTGTGGAGGAAGTATTTGTGGAATTTAGCACTTGGTTGCACATTTAAGCTTGCGCTTTGTACCCCCTTTATAGTACGGCTTTCCTAAACTCAAATTCAAAAGGTAAAAAGGAAATTAAACCCTGCAGTGAGTCGGAAGCCATGGTCAAATGTAATTGGGGTGTCCAACATCACATATATCATCCTCCTTTAGTGTTTAACCTGCTTGTCATCTCGATAAGTCTCATTAGTTCAACAAATATGTGGTCATTATCACTAAAACCCACATTAGGGCTTGATTGCACTTACAAATTGTTGTCCAAATACTAGTGAAATGCTGTCAAACTCATTTATAAACTGCTGAACTCATTTATAAACTGAAATGGAAACGTATACAGAGTTGGTGCTAAGTTTACCAGCTACAATCCAAAGTTCAGAGAGAAACACAGAAGCTATTACAGGCATCATATCTCAACTATATACTGTTTACATGAAAATCGAATTAAATCATTCTCACAAGACACAAACTATCCTTGCTGATCTTTGTCAGATAAAAAATCTTCAATTCAGTTTTCCAAAAAAAAAACTTCAATTCACAGGTTAGTAGGCAGCCTGCGGGTGCCTGCCTCTGGTCGCTGGGATGCCCAGCCACCAGCGCGTGACTGCCTGTGGTCGCCGGGATGCCACCAGCGCCGCAGCACCCGCCCGCCCAGCTTCTGCCACGCCCGTGTGCCTGAGCCGCAGCGCCCCGCCCACCCGCCTGCTTGCGCCACAGCCTGGAACGTCGCCGCCGGCCAGACCTGCGCGCGATGCCCTGCGCGCGGCCGCCTCTCCTCCCACCAACGCCGCTGCACCCGCACGCCCTGCGCCATGCCAGCGTACCTACGCCGCGCCGCACGCCCTGCGCCTAGCAGCCTGGCACACCGCTGCCGGCGAGACTTGTCGCAGGAAATCCATCGTATGGACGGGACCGAGCTGAGATGGCCTATCCTTTTGTCCACAGGGGCAAATGTGTCTATACGAGAATACAGTACGGATACGTAACCTGCAGGTGGGCTAAAGAACGTGGGATACGTCGATAATGACAATTATCAGCAAGGATAGTTTGTGTCTTGTGAGAATGATTTAATTCGATTTTCATGTAAACAGTATATAGTTGAGATATGATGCCTGTAATAGCTTCTGTGTTTCTCTCTGAACTTTGGATTGTAGCTGGTAAACTTAGCACCAACTCTGTATACGTTTCCATTTCAGTTTATAAATGAGTTCAGCAGTTTATAAATGAGTTTGACAGCATTTCACTAGTATTTGGACAACAATTTGTAAGTGCAATCAAGCCCTAATGTGGGTTTTAGTGATAATGACCACATATTTGTTGAACTAATGAGACTTATCGAGATGACAAGCAGGTTAAACACTAAAGGAGGATGATATATGTGATGTTGGACACCCCAATTACATTTGACCATGGCTTCCGACTCACTGCAGGGTTTAATTTCCTTTTTACCTTTTGAATTTGAGTTTAGGAAAGCCGTACTATAAAGGGGGTACAAAGCGCAAGCTTAAATGTGCAACCAAGTGCTAAATTCCACAAATACTTCCTCCACAAAACCAGCTAGACATGCCACAGAAAATTCTTTTCAGTCAGAGCTTGTCTGCCAGGAGCGGCACTGCCATGCCCTAGGGCGGCACTGCCGCGCGAGCGGCACTGCCGCGCCTGAGGGCAGCACTGCCGTGACTTAAAATCTACCCGTTGGACAGAGGGGTATTTAAACCACTTCTCTGCCTCCCCAACGGTAATCTTCGTCATTTTTCGAATCTGAGCGACCACAGAAGCACTCTTTCTCTCTTTCACTCCCTTGGAGCTCTCCCACTCTCTCCAACTTAATTTCCATTCAAATCCTTGAGAGATTGAGCATCCAAGAACAGTAAGAAGGCTTCTCCAACTGTTCTTCATTTCCAACAGCACTTGGTTCGCGTTCAAGCCGGCAATTTGTATTTGTTACTCTTGGAGCTCGCTCCTAGCTGGCTAGAGCGTCGCCCGGTGAGCTTGCCATCGTTGTGGCAGCTCTGGGAGGTTTGTAATCTGACCATTGACCTAGTAAAATCACCCCTCATCTCAAGAGTTCACTCTCTTGACTTGAGAACGAGGTTGGGCTTTGTGAATACCCAAATCCTTAGTGGATACCTCAACAACGTGGAGTAGGCAAGCCTTTGTGGCGAGCTGAACCACAGGATAAATCCTCGTGTTTTGTGTGCTGGTCTATTTGCTTGTGTTGTGCTTGTGCCCTTGCATTTCTAGGGTTTCATCCCGATTTACATTTTGGAGCACTTGTAACAGCGAAGAAGTGGTGGAATAGGTTCTAAACACCCTAAGGAACATAAGTATTTTTCCCGATCTGATTTTCATTGGGTAGATTTTGAACTATAAGCGTCGGACGTCTGCTGGAGCAGCACTGCCGCTCCTCAGAGCAGGAGTGCCGATCTCCAGAGCAGCACTGCCACGCCCAGGACTAATATTTGTTCGAAGAAAATTTTTACAGGCCTATTCAACCCCCTCTTCTAGGCCACCAGAGATCCTACAAGTGGTATCGGAGCTAGGTTCATCATGGACCCTTAACCGCGTGAGGAAATGGCCGAAGAAGGAGGAACAACTCGAGTGGATTGTATGATCTCTGGTACACAAAGATGGCCTAGAGGGGGGGTGAATAGGCCTGCAAAAACTCAGCTCGAAACTAGATCAGAACCTAGGGCGGCACTGCCGCTCCACCAGGACGGCACTGCCGCACCTCAAATAATAAGCCAAACGAGCTGAAACTTTGCAGTTAGAAACTTGATAGCCTAAATAGTATAATGATGCAATATGAAGAGAAAGTTCAGCTCGAAGACTGAATACCACAGAATGCTTGTAGCCAAGAAGATCTAGAGTCTTGCTCTAACCCTAGAACATGAAGAACAACAAGAACACAGTAAGAACAAGTGACACAAGATTTATCCCGTGGTTCAGCTCGCCACCAAGGCTTGCTTACGTCCACGTTATTGAGGAAGCCACAAAAGGCTTAGGCTTGCCACCAAGACTTGCCTTTCTCCTCGTTCTCAAGTCAAGAGAGTGAACTCTTGAGATGAGGGATGATTCACTAGCTGCAATCTTGGATTACAAACTTCCCAAGGATGTCACAACAGTTGGCAAGCTCTTGTTAGTTGGTCCTTTCTTGCTTGCCTTGGTTGCCTTGAGTGCCACATCCTTGATTTTCATCCCATCAAGCTTGGCTTGCAGCTCACCAAGTTTTCTCCTCTCATTTGCCTCTTCTCTTTGCATATCAAATGTCAAAATTCTTCTAAGCACATCATTTGGAGTGAAGTGCTCAAACTTCTTCTTATCTCTAATGAGAGTAACCACGGTCTCATTTCTTGGTGAGTAGGCTTCCAACATAATTTTGACAACCTTGTGGTCATCAAGCTCATCACAACCATACCCTCTAATTTTGCCAACCATAGTCATCAATCTATCAAACATCTCTTGGAGCCCTTCACCATCCATGATCACAAACCTGTTGAGCTTGGCCATCAACAAATCAATTCTTGCCTTTCTTACTTTGTCAACACCTTCATGTGCAAGGTGCAAAGTGTCCCAAATCTGCTTGGCAACATCCACACCCATCACTCTATTATACTCATCACCATCCAATGCACTAAGAAGCACACTAGTGGCTTGTCCATTGAGGTGGATGGCTGCCAACTCATCAAGTGTGGGGTTTTCGGGATCCATTGGAGGCTCAACACAGCACACAATCTCCCAAATGCCGGGATGAAGACCTACAAGATAAGCCTTCATCAAGTGCTTCCACTTGGCAAAGTTAGTCCCATCAAACTTGGGTAACTTGCCCGCGGGGACATTGATAAAAGACTTGCGATCATGGTTAGTCAAAGAAGAATAGTTAAAGGATACGGCGGAGTATTTCTTCTTGTTGTTGCTGCTGCCCTTGTCCTTGGTACTCTTCTTTGGCTTGATGTAGGACTCATCATCATCGCCATCATCGGAGCTACTAGAGAGCTCACTAGATGACACATGCACGGCCTTGAGCTTTTCTTGCTCTTTCTTCCTTGCTTCTCTTCTTTTGCTTCTTCATGTTCTAGGGTTAGAGCAAGACTCTAGATCTTCTTGGCTACAAGCATTCTGTGGTATTCAGTCTTCGAGCTGAACTTTCTCTTCATATTGCATCATTATACTATTTAGGCTATCAAGTTTCTAACTGCAAAGTTTCAGCTCGTTTGGCTTATTATTTGAGGTGCGGCAGTGCCGTCCTGGTGGAGCGGCAGTGCCGCCCTAGGTTCTGATCTAGTTTCGAGCTGAGTTTTTGCAGGCCTATTCACCCCCCCTCTAGGCCATCTTTGTGTACCAGAGATCATACAATCCACTCGAGTTGTTCCTCCTTCTTCGGCCATTTCCTCACGCGGTTAAGGGTCCATGATGAACCTAGCTCCGATACCACTTGTAGGATCTCTGGTGGCCTAGAAGAGGGGGTTGAATAGGCCTGTAAAAATTTTCTTCGAACAAATATTAGTCCTGGGCGTGGCAGTGCTGCTCTGGAGATCGGCACTCCTGCTCTGAGGAGCGGCAGTGCTGCTCCAGCAGACGTCCGACGCTTATAGTTCAAAATCTACCCAATGAAAATCAGATCGGGAAAAATACTTATGTTCCTTAGGGTGTTTAGAACCTATTCCACCACTTCTTCGCTGTTACAAGTGCTCCAAAATGTAAATCGGGATGAAACCCTAGAAATGCAAGGGCACAAGCACAACACAAGCAAATAGACCAGCACACAAAACACGAGGATTTATCCTGTGGTTCAGCTCGCCACAAAGGCTTGCCTACTCCACGTTGTTGAGGTATCCACTAAGGATTTGGGTATTCACAAAGCCCAACCTCGTTCTCAAGTCAAGAGAGTGAACTCTTGAGATGAGGGGTGATTTTACTAGGTCAATGGTCAGATTACAAACCTCCCAGAGCTGCCACAACGATGGCAAGCTCACCGGGCGACGCTCTAGCCAGCTAGGAGCGAGCTCCAAGAGTAACAAATACAAATTGCCGGCTTGAACGCGAACCAAGTGCTGTTGGAAATGAAGAACAGTTGGAGAAGCCTTCTTACTGTTCTTGGATGCTCAATCTCTCAAGGATTTGAATGGAAATTAAGTTGGAGAGAGTGGGAGAGCTCCAAGGGAGTGAAAGAGAGAAAGAGTGCTTCTGTGGTCGCTCAGATTCGAAAAATGACGAAGATTACCGTTGGGGAGGCAGAGAAGTGGTTTAAATACCCCTCTGTCCAACGGGTAGATTTTAAGTCACGGCAGTGCTGCCCTCAGGCGCGGCAGTGCCGCTCGCGCGGCAGTGCCGCCCTAGGGCATGGCAGTGCCGCTCCTGGCAGACAAGCTCTGACTGAAAAGAATTTTCTGTGGCATGTCTAGCTGGTTTTGTGGAGGAAGTATTTGTGGAATTTAGCACTTGGTTGCACATTTAAGCTTGCGCTTTGTACCCCCTTTATAGTACGGCTTTCCTAAACTCAAATTCAAAAGGTAAAAAGGAAATTAAACCCTGCAGTGAGTCGGAAGCCATGGTCAAATGTAATTGGGGTGTCCAACATCACATATATCATCCTCCTTTAGTGTTTAACCTGCTTGTCATCTCGATAAGTCTCATTAGTTCAACAAATATGTGGTCATTATCACTAAAACCCACATTAGGGCTTGATTGCACTTACAAATTGTTGTCCAAATACTAGTGAAATGCTGTCAAACTCATTTATAAACTGCTGAACTCATTTATAAACTGAAATGGAAACGTATACAGAGTTGGTGCTAAGTTTACCAGCTACAATCCAAAGTTCAGAGAGAAACACAGAAGCTATTACAGGCATCATATCTCAACTATATACTGTTTACATGAAAATCGAATTAAATCATTCTCACAAGACACAAACTATCCTTGCTGATAATTGTCATTATCGACGTATCCCACGTTCTTTAGCCCACCTGCAGGTTACGTATCCGTACTGTATTCTCGTATAGACACATTTGCCCCTGTGGACAAAAGGATAGGCCATCTCAGCTCGGTCCCGTCCATACGATGGATTTCCTGCGACAAGTCTCGCCGGCAGCGGTGTGCCAGGCTGCTAGGCGCAGGGCGTGCGGCGCGGCGTAGGTACGCTGGCATGGCGCAGGGCGTGCGGGTGCAGCGGCGTTGGTGGGAGGAGAGGCGGCCGCGCGCAGGGCATCGCGCGCAGGTCTGGCCGGCGGCGACGTTCCAGGCTGTGGCGCAAGCAGGCGGGTGGGCGGGGCGCTGCGGCTCAGGCACACGGGCGTGGCAGAAGCTGGGCGGGCGGGTGCTGCGGCGCTGGTGGCATCCCGGCGACCACAGGCAGTCACGCGCTGGTGGCTGGGCATCCCAGCGACCAGAGGCAGGCACCCGCAGGCTGCCTACTAACCTGTGAATTGAAGTTTTTTTTTTGGAAAACTGAATTGAAGATTTTTTATCTGACAAAGATCAGCAAGGATAGTTTGTGTCTTGTGAGAATGATTTAATTCGATTTTCATGTAAACAGTATATAGTTGAGATATGATGCCTGTAATAGCTTCTGTGTTTCTCTCTGAACTTTGGATTGTAGCTGGTAAACTTAGCACCAACTCTGTATACGTTTCCATTTCAGTTTATAAATGAGTTCAGCAGTTTATAAATGAGTTTGACAGCATTTCACTAGTATTTGGACAACAATTTGTAAGTGCAATCAAGCCCTAATGTGGGTTTTAGTGATAATGACCACATATTTGTTGAACTAATGAGACTTATCGAGATGACAAGCAGGTTAAACACTAAAGGAGGATGATATATGTGATGTTGGACACCCCAATTACATTTGACCATGGCTTCCGACTCACTGCAGGGTTTAATTTCCTTTTTACCTTTTGAATTTGAGTTTAGGAAAGCCGTACTATAAAGGGGGTACAAAGCGCAAGCTTAAATGTGCAACCAAGTGCTAAATTCCACAAATACTTCCTCCACAAAACCAGCTAGACATGCCACAGAAAATTCTTTTCAGTCAGAGCTTGTCTGCCAGGAGCGGCACTGCCATGCCCTAGGGCGGCACTGCCGCGCGAGCGGCACTGCCGCGCCTGAGGGCAGCACTGCCGTGACTTAAAATCTACCCGTTGGACAGAGGGGTATTTAAACCACTTCTCTGCCTCCCCAACGGTAATCTTCGTCATTTTTCGAATCTGAGCGACCACAGAAGCACTCTTTCTCTCTTTCACTCCCTTGGAGCTCTCCCACTCTCTCCAACTTAATTTCCATTCAAATCCTTGAGAGATTGAGCATCCAAGAACAGTAAGAAGGCTTCTCCAACTGTTCTTCATTTCCAACAGCACTTGGTTCGCGTTCAAGCCGGCAATTTGTATTTGTTACTCTTGGAGCTCGCTCCTAGCTGGCTAGAGCGTCGCCCGGTGAGCTTGCCATCGTTGTGGCAGCTCTGGGAGGTTTGTAATCTGACCATTGACCTAGTAAAATCACCCCTCATCTCAAGAGTTCACTCTCTTGACTTGAGAACGAGGTTGGGCTTTGTGAATACCCAAATCCTTAGTGGATACCTCAACAACGTGGAGTAGGCAAGCCTTTGTGGCGAGCTGAACCACAGGATAAATCCTCGTGTTTTGTGTGCTGGTCTATTTGCTTGTGTTGTGCTTGTGCCCTTGCATTTCTAGGGTTTCATCCCGATTTACATTTTGGAGCACTTGTAACAGCGAAGAAGTGGTGGAATAGGTTCTAAACACCCTAAGGAACATAAGTATTTTTCCCGATCTGATTTTCATTGGGTAGATTTTGAACTATAAGCGTCGGACGTCTGCTGGAGCAGCACTGCCGCTCCTCAGAGCAGGAGTGCCGATCTCCAGAGCAGCACTGCCACGCCCAGGACTAATATTTGTTCGAAGAAAATTTTTACAGGCCTATTCAACCCCCTCTTCTAGGCCACCAGAGATCCTACAAGTGGTATCGGAGCTAGGTTCATCATGGACCCTTAACCGCGTGAGGAAATGGCCGAAGAAGGAGGAACAACTCGAGTGGATTGTATGATCTCTGGTACACAAAGATGGCCTAGAGGGGGGGGTGAATAGGCCTGCAAAAACTCAGCTCGAAACTAGATCAGAACCTAGGGCGGCACTGCCGCTCCACCAGGACGGCACTGCCGCACCTCAAATAATAAGCAAACGAGCTGAAACTTTGCAGTTAGAAACTTGATAGCCTAAATAGTATAATGATGCAATATGAAGAGAAAGTTCAGCTCGAAGACTGAATACCACAGAATGCTTGTAGCCAAGAAGATCTAGAGTCTTGCTCTAACCCTAGAACATGAAGAACAACAAGAACACAGTAAGAACAAGTGACACAAGATTTATCCCGTGGTTCAGCTCGCCACCAAGGCTTGCTTACGTCCACGTTATTGAGGAAGCCACAAAAGGCTTAGGCTTGCCACCAAGACTTGCCTTTCTCCTCGTTCTCAAGTCAAGAGAGTGAACTCTTGAGATGAGGGATGATTCACTAGCTGCAATCTTGGATTACAAACTTCCCAAGGATGTCACAACAGTTGGCAAGCTCTTGTTAGTTGGTCCTTTCTTGCTTGCCTTGGTTGCCTTGAGTGCCACATCCTTGATTTTCATCCCATCAAGCTTGGCTTGCAGCTCACCAAGTTTTCTCCTCTCATTTGCCTCTTCTCTTTGCATATCAAATGTCAAAATTATGTTGGAAGCCTACTCACCAAGAAATGAGACCGTGGTTACTCTCATTAGAGATAAGAAGAAGTTTGAGCACTTCACTCCAAATGATGTGCTTAGAAGAATTTTGACATTTGATATGCAAAGAGAAGAGGCAAATGAGAGGAGAAAACTTGGTGAGCTGCAAGCCAAGCTTGATGGGATGAAAATCAAGGATGTGGCACTCAAGGCAACCAAGGCAAGCAAGAAAGGACCAACTAACAAGAGCTTGCCAACTGTTGTGACATCCTTGGGAAGTTTGTAATCCAAGATTGCAGCTAGTGAATCATCCCTCATCTCAAGAGTTCACTCTCTTGACTTGAGAACGAGGAGAAAGGCAAGTCTTGGTGGCAAGCCTAAGCCTTTTGTGGCTTCCTCAATAACGTGGACGTAAGCAAGCCTTGGTGGCGAGCTGAACCACGGGATAAATCTTGTGTCACTTGTTCTTACTGTGTTCTTGTTGTTCTTCATGTTCTAGGGTTAGAGCAAGACTCTAGATCTTCTTGGCTACAAGCATTCTGTGGTATTCAGTCTTCGAGCTGAACTTTCTCTTCATATTGCATCATTATACTATTTAGGCTATCAAGTTTCTAACTGCAAAGTTTCAGCTCGTTTGGCTTATTATTTGAGGTGCGGCAGTGCCGTCCTGGTGGAGCGGCAGTGCCGCCCTAGGTTCTGATCTAGTTTCGAGCTGAGTTTTTGCAGGCCTATTCACCCCCCCTCTAGGCCATCTTTGTGTACCAGAGATCATACAATCCACTCGAGTTGTTCCTCCTTCTTCGGCCATTTCCTCACGCGGTTAAGGGTCCATGATGAACCTAGCTCCGATACCACTTGTAGGATCTCTGGTGGCCTAGAAGAGGGGTTGAATAGGCCTGTAAAAATTTTCTTCGAACAAATATTAGTCCTGGGCGTGGCAGTGCTGCTCTGGAGATCGGCACTCCTGCTCTGAGGAGCGGCAGTGCTGCTCCAGCAGACGTCCGACGCTTATAGTTCAAAATCTACCCAATGAAAATCAGATCGGGAAAAATACTTATGTTCCTTAGGGTGTTTAGAACCTATTCCACCACTTCTTCGCTGTTACAAGTGCTCCAAAATGTAAATCGGGATGAAACCCTAGAAATGCAAGGGCACAAGCACAACACAAGCAAATAGACCAGCACACAAAACACGAGGATTTATCCTGTGGTTCAGCTCGCCACAAAGGCTTGCCTACTCCACGTTGTTGAGGTATCCACTAAGGATTTGGGTATTCACAAAGCCCAACCTCGTTCTCAAGTCAAGAGAGTGAACTCTTGAGATGAGGGGTGATTTTACTAGGTCAATGGTCAGATTACAAACCTCCCAGAGCTGCACA
>JAHUYU010000126.1:0-35382 GCA_030439765.1 Tripidium arundinaceum
TTGAAGAATCCATCTAAAAAGGTTGAAAGGCGTATAAGGTTCCATGCTACCAAGTATGTACTCCTTGATGATGAATTATATTACCGTACCATAGATGAAGTTTTACTCAGGTGTGTTGGCATCGATGAATCAAAAGGCTTGATGGGTGAGATTCATGAAGGAGTATGTGGGGCTCATCAGTCAGCTTTTAAGATGAAATGGATGATCAGAAGGAATGGATATTATTGGCCGACTATTCTCGAAGATTGTTTTAAATATTTTAAAGGATGTCAGGAGTGTCAAAAATTTGGTAATATTCAAAGAGCACCCGCATCGGCTATGAACCCCATAATTAAGCCTTGGCCGTTCCGGGGTTGGGCTATTGATCTCATCGGTCAAATTTATCCACCATTGAGTAAGGGGCATAAATTCATTATGGTTGCGACCGATTATTTCACAAAGTGGGTTGAAGCAGTTCCTTTGAAAAAGGTGACATCGGCTAATATGATTGATTTTGTGAAAGAGCATATTGTTTACCGATTTGGTATTCCTCAGACCATCACTACCGATCAGGGTACCATGTTTACATCGGGCGAATTTGATGAATTTGATATAGGTATGGGGATTAAAGTTTTGAATTCTTCACCATATTATGCCCAGGCTAATGGTCAGGCTGAGGCTTCTAACAAAGGAATTATCAAGCTCATTAAGCGCAAAATTAAAGAATATCCTAAGAGGTGGCATACGGTATTAAATAAAGCCTTGTGGTCATATCGGATGGCGTGTCATGGTGCAACTAAGGTAACACCTTATCAGTTGGTATATGGACATGACGCAGTATTACCTTGGGAGATCAAAACCGGTTCTAGGCGAATACGTTCCCAAGATCAATTGACAGCCGATGACTATCATATCCTTATGAAAGATGAGTTGGAAGATGTAGCAGGTCATCGGTTAAAGGCTTTAGCTAGCATCGAAGAGAATAAGAAAAGGGTAGCCAGATGGTATGACAAGAAGGTGAAGGTAAAGGAGTTTGTCGATGGAGATTTGGTTTGGAAGTTGATTTTACCGATTGGGACTAAAAGTTCAAAGTTTGGCAAATGGTCGCCTAATTGGGAGGGTCCATATCGGATAAATCAATCTGTTCCTGGTAATGCATATATTCTCAAAACCCTCGAAGGGGTTGTGTTTCCCAGAGCATTAAATGGAAAATACTTAAAGAAATATTACCCTAGTATCTGGATAGATGCATAAAAGTATAATTGCCGATAACAATCCTATCGGCTAGAGTTAAAACAAAGTATTAATATCTTATTGCCGATGCGCTAGATGAGAATTACAGGTTTAACAAAGATTGGATAGCCGATATTGCACGCATGCGACTTTCATCGGCTTCCTTTAATTCTTTAGCGTCTTCATCGGCAGCTCCCTCCACAGGCTTGAGTTTCTTTTTCAAGGCCAAGGCCTTGCGAGCTTGGATGTCCCTTTCCTGCTGAAGGGTTTTGATGACGTCAGGAAGTTGGTCTTCTTCTTGCTTGGTGTGGGTTAGGGCTGCTTCAACTTCTTCTAGTTCAGCTAGAAGAGCTGCTCTCTTTGCCGATAGATCCAGAATTTTCTGCTTAAGATCGGCGCCGGAGGTTTGCAAGTTGCTGATGTTTTTGTGCTTCTCATCGGCAGTTTGTTTGAGCTGCAACATCTCTTCCTTGAGCTGAGCTTGAGCAGCTCTATCGGCGATACGGTGAGCAGCCCGTTGATATTGAAGTTGTCGGCTCTCTAGATGGACTGCTGGGAAGAGAGTTTCTTCAATATTGGCAGGAACTTGGCCACGTATTGTTTTGAAGATAGTCTTTGCAGGATCTGAATCGTTTATCAGTTGAGCAGTATCCTGTTGTAACAGATTCAGAAGGGCTTCTAGCTTGCCGTAGATTTCTGCCGATATTGTTCCCGATGCCAGGGAAGAACTCGCTTCTTCTCCATCATCATCGGAGATGTCGATAGCAAAAGAAAACAAGCTACCAGGAGAATCTTGTTCCTGTGAAGAGAAAAGTAAGTCAGAGATTCCACCTAAGGATAGATATGATTATTATAAATCGAATAGGTCAATCGGTTTACCTGCTTCAAGGCAATTTCTTGGGCCTGGCTGGAGGGAGCAGTTTGAAGGAGGTCATGCGAAGGATCGATAGAAGTTACCGATGGGATGTCTTCTACGACCTCATCAGTGGTTGGTCCTTGGGGTATGATGGCCGATGATATGTTCTGTGCAGGAGGGTCAACTTGTTCAACTGCATCGGTTGGTTGACTAATAGGTGTTGGAGCAGATGCAGGGACTGGCGTAGATTTCTGTCGTTTTTGCTGAGCTTTGGCATCGGTTAAAGCTTTACGCTTTACTTGGATCTCAGCGACAATTGGCTGGGGGGCATCGGCACTTGTTGATTGAGGAGCTTGAGTGCTTGGTATGCTTGCCGTTGTACCCGTTTGTTGCTGCAAAATAAGTGTGAGATCGGATATTTAACAGATAAAATGTAAAGATGAAAGAATACCTCTGAAGGCTGGTTGGAGGTAGTGGTGCTTGATGTTGGAGGAGTTGCCGATGACGATCCAGCTACAGCTCTTACACCCTGATGGTTACATGTTAATATAGTTTGTATCGGCAGTGAACAAAAATAAACAAGGTTATTACCTTAAAAGCCTTAATTAGGCTTGTAGCAGCAGCCATTGGAGTGGCCCTGGATGTTGCCAGTTTTGATCTGGAGGTGATAGTCTTGGCACGGGTCCTCTGGAAGGTTAAAGCGGCTAAGGTGGGGGCGTTGTAGCCGATTACTGAAACTAGGGAGATAGGTTGGAGGTTGAAAGGTCTCCCACTCTTGCTTATGGATGGAACTGGATCATCAGCCTGTTACGAGAAAGATTAGCTGTCGATATATATAAAAAAGAGAGAGACAAAAGAAAGTTAAAAGAAACTTACTGCATCATCAGGAATGGCGTAGTCGGGATCGATCATGTGCCGATATGTGTGGACGGATGTTGAGAATAATTGTTCTTTCCACTCTTGCCACCATTGCTTATATGATTCTGTAATAAAAGACGCTGGTGACCAGGCGGAGAGATCAACATTTGAGATATCGGCATCGGGGGCGAGTCTTACTACCCTACTCTACTCGGTTCCTGTGGTGATGGTTTCTCTGGGCTTGATCACATCGGTAAAACACAACTTGATTGGCAGTTGCCCAAAAGCCAGTTGACGAGATACTGCCGATGGATTGTAGAACTCATAAGTAGTATTGGAATTTTTCCCACTACCAAATGTGTTCACCGGGATTGCCCTGGGAGTAATGATGGCCATCATAAGCTCATTATCTTGGTTCAGCTCACTATCGGCAAAGTTGAAGAGAAGGGGGAACTTGTTATCTTCATCGATATAGGGTACCCAAGCCCTATGATCGCGAGGGAGACCATTGTAGAAGTTCTGGAAAAATCTGCCGACATTAGCCTCTGTTCCAGGGAGGACAATTATAGCTTCACCGAAGTTGAGAGGAGAGCGTGTTGCCGATTCCTCATCTCCAAGAACATAATCTTCGGCAATCTCTCGTGGGAATTCTTGGGCGAAGAACTCCCACTGCAGACGTTTATGCATATGGGCATTTAGCCACATATTGATGAACCACCATGGGCCTCCCAAATTGCCGATGGGTTCACCAAGTAAAAGCTTCTGGGATACTTGGTGGAGGAGGTGGTAGGTGGAGCTCAGAAGGTATCAGCCGAGCAGGAACCTGACACCGTTGGCCAAGAGTTCGGCTGCAGGGAGGAAGGCGTTGGTTGGTCCTACCGATCGGCCACAGAAGATAAATTTCTCCAGCCACATATTCAAGAATATGGCGTGTTCCCTCTGGTTGACAGTACCAATCTTTTGGTATTCCTGGATGTATCCTGTCCAGCCGCGATGTTGCGTGTGTTCACTCTATATTCAGCTTTCCTACCATAGATGGAAGCTTCATCGACAGTCGAGATGTCTAAGCCAGTGAGCATGTATACATCGCGGCTGGACAGGATACATCCAGGAATACCAAAAGATTGGTACTGTCAACCAGAGGGAACACGCCATATTCTTGAATATGTGGCTGGAGAAATTTATCTTCTGTGGCCGATCGGTAGGACCAACCAACGCCTTCCTCCCTGCAGCCGAACTCTTGGCCAACGGTGTCAGGTTCCTGCTCGGCTGATACCTTCTGAGCTCCACCTACCACCTCCTCCACCAAGTATCCCAGAAGCTTTTACTTGGTGAACCCATCGGCAATTTGGGAGGCCCATGGTGGTTCATCAATATGTGGCTAAATGCCCATATGCATAAACGTCTGCAGTGGGAGTTCTTCGCCCAAGAATTCCCACGAGAGATTGCCGAAGATTATGTTCTTGGAGATGAGGAATCGGCAACACGCTCTCCTCTCAACTTCGGTGAAGCTATAATTGTCCTCCCTGGAACAGAGGCTAATGTCGGCAGATTTTTCCAGAACTTCTACAATGGTCTCCCTCGCGATCATAGGGCTTGGGTACCCTATATCGATGAAGATAACAAGTTCCCCCTTCTCTTCAACTTTGCCGATAGTGAGCTGAACCAAGATAATGAGCTTATGATGGCCATCATTACTCCCAGGGCAATCCCGGTGAACACATTTGGTAGTGGGAAAAATTCCAATACTACTTATGAGTTCTACAATCCATCGGCAGTATCTCGTCAACTGGCTTTTGGGCAACTGCCAATCAAGTTGTGTTTTACCGATGTGATCAAGCCCAGAGAAACCATCACCACAGGAACCGAGTAGAGTAGGGTAGTAAGACTCGCCCCCGATGCCGATATCTCAAATGTTGATCTCTCCGCCTGGTCACCAGCGTCTTTTATTACAGAATCATATAAGCAATGGTGGCAAGAGTGGAAAGAACAATTATTCTCAACATCCGTCCACACATATCGGCACATGATCGATCCCGACTACGCCATTCCTGATGATGCAGTAAGTTTCTTTTAACTTTCTTTTGTCTCTCTCTTTTTTTATATATATCGACAGCTAATCTTTCTCGTAACAGGCTGATGATCCAGTTCCATCCATAAGCAAGAGTGGGAGACCTTTCAACCTCCAACCTATCTCCCTAGTTTCAGTAATCGGCTACAACGCCCCCACCTTAGCCGCTTTAACCTTCCAGAGGACCCGTGCCAAGACTATCACCTCCAGATCAAAACTGGCAACATCCAGGGCCACTCCAATGGCTGCTGCTACAAGCCTAATTAAGGCTTTTAAGGTAATAACCTTGTTTATTTTTGTTCACTGCCGATACAAACTATATTAACATGTAACCATCAGGGTGTAAGAGCTGTAGCTGGATCGTCATCGGCAACTCCTCCAACATCAAGCACCACTACCTCCAACCAGCCTTCAGAGGTATTCTTTCATCTTTACATTTTATCTGTTAAATATCCGATCTCACACTTATTTTGCAGCAACAAACGGGTACAACGGCAAGCATACCAAGCACTCAAGCTCCTCAATCAACAAGTGCCGATGCCCCCCAGTCAATTGTCGCTGAGATCCAAGTAAAGCGTAAAGCTTTAACCGATGCCAAAGCTCAGCAAAAACGACAGAAATCTACGCCAGTCCCTGCATCTGCTCCAACACCTATTAGTCAACCAACCGATGCAGTTGAACAAGTTGACCCTCCTGCACAGAACATATCATCGGCCATCATACCCCAAGGACCAACCACTGATGAGGTCGTAGAAGACATCCCATCGGTAACTTCTATCGATCCTTCGCATGACCTCCTTCAAACTGCTCCCTCCAGCCAGGCCCAAGAAATTGCCTTGAAGCAGGTAAACCGATTGACCTATTCGATTTATAATAATCATATCTATCCTTAGGTGGAATCTCTGACTTACTTTTCTCTTCACAGGAACAAGATTCTCCTGGTAGCTTGTTTTCTTTTGCTATCGACATCTCCGATGATGATGGAGAAGAAGCGAGTTCTTCCCTGGCATCGGGAACAATATCGGCAGAAATCTACGGCAAGCTAGAAGCCCTTCTGAATCTGTTACAACAGGATACTGCTCAACTGATAAACGATTCAGATCCTGCAAAGACTATCTTCAAAACAATACGTGGCCAAGTTCCTGCCAATATTGAAGAAACTCTCTTCCCAGCAGTCCATCTAGAGAGCCGACAACTTCAATATCAACGGGCTGCTCACCGTATCGCCGATAGAGCTGCTCAAGCTCAGCTCAAGGAAGAGATGTTGCAGCTCAAACAAACTGCCGATGAGAAGCACAAAAACATCAGCAACTTGCAAACCTCCGGCGCCGATCTTAAGCAGAAAATTCTGGATCTATCGGCAAAGAGAGCAGCTCTTCTAGCTGAACTAGAAGAAGTTGAAGCAGCCCTAACCCACACCAAGCAAGAAGAAGACCAACTTCCTGACGTCATCAAAACCCTTCAGCAGGAAAGGGACATCCAAGCTCGCAAGGCCTTGGCCTTGAAAAAGAAACTCAAGCCTGTGGAGGGAGCTGCCGATGAAGACGCTAAAGAATTAAAGGAAGCCGATGAAAGTCGCATGCGTGCAATATCGGCTATCCAATCTTTGTTAAACCTGTAATTCTCATCTAGCGCATCGGCAATAAGATATTAATACTTTGTTTTAACTCTAGCCGATAGGATTGTTATCGGCAATTATACTTTTATGCATCTATCCAGATACTAGGGTAATATTTCTTTAAGTATTTTCCATTTAATGCTCTGGGAAACACAACCCCTTCGAGGGTTTTGAGAATATATGCATTACCAGGAACAGATTGATTTATCCGATATGGACCCTCCCAATTAGGCGACCATTTGCCAAACTTTGAACTTTTAGTCCCAATCGGTAAAATCAACTTCCAAACCAAATCTCCATCGACAAACTCCTTTACCTTCACCTTCTTGTCATACCATCTGGCTACCCTTTTCTTATTCTCTTCGATGCTAGCTAAAGCCTTTAACCGATGACCTGCTACATCTTCCAACTCATCTTTCATAAGGATATGATAGTCATCGGCTGTCAATTGATCTTGGGAACGTATTCGCCTAGAACCGGTTTTGATCTCCCAAGGTAATACTGCGTCATGTCCATATACCAACTGATAAGGTGTTACCTTAGTTGCACCATGACACGCCATCCGATATGACCACAAGGCTTTATTTAATACCGTATGCCACCTCTTAGGATATTCTTTAATTTTGCGCTTAATGAGCTTGATAATTCCTTTGTTAGAAGCCTCAGCCTGACCATTAGCCTGGGCATAATATGGTGAAGAATTCAAAACTTTAATCCCCATACCTATATCAAATTCATCAAATTCGCCCGATGTAAACATGGTACCCTGATCGGTAGTGATGGTCTGAGGAATACCAAATCGGTAAACAATATGCTCTTTCACAAAATCAATCATATTAGCCGATGTCACCTTTTTCAAAGGAACTGCTTCAACCCACTTTGTGAAATAATCGGTCGCAACCATAATGAATTTATGCCCCTTACTCAATGGTGGATAAATTTGACCGATGAGATCAATAGCCCAACCCCGGAACGGCCAAGGCTTAATTATGGGGTTCATAGCCGATGCGGGTGCTCTTTGAATATTACCAAATTTTTGACACTCCTGACATCCTTTAAAATATTTAAAACAATCTTCGAGAATAGTCGGCCAATAATATCCATTCCTTCTGATCATCCATTTCATCTTAAAAGCTGACTGATGAGCCCCACATACTCCTTCATGAATCTCACCCATCAAGCCTTTTGATTCATCGATGCCAACACACCTGAGTAAAACTTCATCTATGGTACGGTAATATAATTCATCATCAAGGAGTACATACTTGGTAGCATGGAACCTTATACGCCTTTCAACCTTTTTAGATGGATTCTTCAAATAATCAATAATTTCCTTTCTCCAGTCATCGGTATCAACTGCCGATGTTAACACTTCTTGAATAGGCTGATACCCTGAAGCATGCTGAGCCAATCGATTAGCCTCTTCATTATGCAATCGAGAAACATGTTCCAGATGAAAATTCCTAAACCCTTTCAACAACTGCAAACACTTCTCATAATATGAAATTAAAACTTCACTTCGGTATTCATAAATCCTAGCCAACTGATTTATAACTAGCATAGAATCACCAAAGACTTCAACAGCATCAGCACATACTTCTTTAAGCAATTCCAACCCTTTTATCAGGGCTTGGTACTCAGCCTGATTGTTTGTTGATGTAGCAACAATCGGCAATGAAAACTCATAGTTTCTCCCCTGAGGAGAAATTAACACAATGCCGATGCCTGCTCCTTCACCACATGTAGATCCATCAAAGAAAAGTGTCCAAGGAGCAATTTCCAGAGAACCCACTGTGTTGCAATGTTGAGTAACAAAATCAGCCATAACCTGTCCTTTAACTGCCTTAACCGATTCATAACATAGGTCAAATTCTGATAACGCTAAAATCCATTTGCCAATTCTACCACTTAATATCGGCATCGACAACATATATTTGACCACGTCATCTTTGCATATAACAGTACACTCAGCCGATAGTAAATAATGCCTCAACTTAATACAAAAAAAGTATAAACACAGACATAATTTCTCGATAGCTGAATATCTGGTTTCAGCATCCACTAACCGTCTGCTCAAATAATAAATAACACGTTCTTTTCCTTTAAATTCTTGAATAAGAGCTGAACCGATAACAGTATCATCAGTTGACAAATACAATCTGAAAGGTTTCCCATGTTGAGGTGGAACTAGCACTGGAGGATTTGTTAAGTAGCTCTTAATTTCATCTAGGGCTAATTGCTGCTCATCTCCCCATCTAAATTCCTGATCGGCTTTTAATTTCAGTAATGGACTGAAAGCCTTGATCTTACCCGACAGATTAGATATGAACCTCCTGATGAAATTAATCTTACCGATCAAAGATTGTAATTCAGTTTTATTGGCAGGAGCAACCACCTTGTTGATTGCCTCAATAGACTTCCTACTAATTTCAATGCCCTGCTGATGCACCATAAAACCCAAGAATTGCCCTACCGATACACCAAATGCACATTTATTAGGATTCATCTTTAATCCATGCTTCCTTGTACACTCCAGTATCTTTCGTAGATTGGTTAGATGCTTTGCGATATCTCCAGACTTAATCACTATGTCATCGATGTAGATCTCTACTAATGTGCCGATGTATTCATGAAAAATAAAGTTCATAGCTCTTTGATAAGTAGCACCGGCATTTTTCAAACCAAACGTCATAACTATCCATTCAAATAATCCCACGTGACCTGGACACCTAAAAACAGTCTTGGGAATATCCTCTTCAGCCATGAATATTTGATTATAACCCGTATTATCAGGGAGTGCCAAAAATTCTATTGGTAACATAAACACCATATTGACATCTGCCGATGGGCCTTTATTTTTGTGCTTTATTTGCCAATGCTGATTATCAGATCTCTCATTGGAGGAACTCTCTTCTTGGTATAAGTCCTCTTGACGCTCTCGTTGCATCCTCCTTTTCTGTGTCTTTGTCAAACCTTCTGGACACCATTGAGGGAGTTTAGTTTTCCAAACTGACTGATAATAGGTCCTAGTTGACTCTACACGACGTATATTAGGATCCCTGTAAAATATTTCTTCATCAGGAACTCTTGCGTTTGCCATCTCTTCAAGCTCCTCTCGGTTTCTTGGAAAATATGCAACGCGTTTACCAAGCCTCTCATGTACACTAAGCCTGCCCCCCAGCCGATCATGTACTGATGCTTTACCTCTGATCGGCTCATTGATGGACAAACCTTGATTGCCAGATTGAAATCTCCTTTCTGGACGATTAACCTCATAATAACCATTGCACTCTGGGCAATTTTCAACAGTAGGTAATTTAATACCTTTTTCCAACAATGAATAAAAAACGGACACCTCCAATGATCCTTATGCCGATTCCACTCCTCTCGGCGTCTTTCTTCCTGCTGTTGTCGATATCGGTCCCTTCGCTGACGCCAGCCTTCCTGTTGCCTTTGATGGGTAATCACAATACCAGATCGAAGAGGCTTTCCAGAACTGCCACTTTCTCTTAGTAGCCCCTTACCTTTTGCATCATCGGTAGTTATCCGATGTTGGGGATCCACTGATGCGTTTTTCTCAGCAGCTTCTGATGTCAACACCTTAGTCTTTCCTTCAGCATCCAATATATTTGCTGAAAAAGGATGTTGATCAATTTTCATCGGCTTCTGGATCTTAGAATTACCAAACTTAATTCTCCCAGATTCAATAGCTAATTGTAACTGGTGTCTAAACACTTTGCACTCATTTGTACTGTGTGAAGTTGCATTATGCCATTTGCAATACAGCATTTTCTTCAACTCTTCTGCCGATGGGATCACATGATTAGATGACAGCTTAATTTGGCCCTCTTGAAGCAGAAGATCAAATATCTTATCGGCTTTGGTGATGTCGAAAGTAAACTTCTCTGGCTCCTTTTGACCAAAGGGACAAGATATCGACTTTTTATTCTTAACCCACTCAGCCAAATTCTATTATTACTTGGGCTGATCTAGAAAAGCAATTTCATAAATATTTCTTTGCTGGAGTTCATGAAAAGAAGCTTACCGATTTGATAAAGTTGAGACAGCGCAATGATGAATCGGTGGAAGGCTTTGTGCAAAGGCTACGAGATGTAAAAAATAAGTGTTATAGCCTGGTACTGGATGATCGGCAACTTGCCGATTTGGCCTTCTAAGGATTGTTGCCACACCTTAAGGACAGATACGCTTCTCAGGAGTTCGAAAGCCTAAGTCATCTCGTGCAAAGGATTTCTGATCAAGATACTAGGGTTTTTGAACCCAAAAGGAATTAGAACCAGAAGGTTTCATTTGTCGAAGAGGTAGAAGATTCTGATTCAGATGAAGAACCAGTTATCGGTTTGGCTGAGTGGGTTAAGAATAAAAAGTCGATATCTTGTCCCTTTGGTCAAAAGGAGCCAGAGAAGTTTACTTTCGACATCACCAAAGCCGATAAGATATTTGATCTTCTGCTTCAAGAGGGCCAAATTAAGCTGTCATCTAATCATGTGATCCCATCGGCAGAAGAGTTGAAGAAAATGCTGTATTGCAAATGGCATAATGCAACTTCACACAGTACAAATGAGTGCAAAGTGTTTAGACACCAGTTACAATTAGCTATTGAATCTGGGAGAATTAAGTTTGGTAATTCTAAGATCCAGAAGCCGATGAAAATTGATCAACATCCTTTTTCAGCAAATATATTGGATGCTGAAGGAAAGACTAAGGTGTTGACATCAGAAGCTGCTGAGAAAAACGCATCAGTGGATCCCCAACATCGGATAACTACCGATGATGCAAAAGGTAAGGGGCTACTAAGAGAAAGTGGCAGTTCTGGAAAGCCTCTTCGATCTGGTATTGTGATTACCCATCAAAGGCAACAGGAAGGCTGGCGTCAGCGAAGGGACCGATATCGACAACAGCAGGAAGAAAGACGCCGAGAGGAGTGGAATCGGCATAAGGATCATTGGAGGTGTCCGTTTTTTATTCATTGTTGGAAAAAGGTATTAAATTACCTACTGTTGAAAATTGCCCAGAGTGCAATGGTTATTATGAGGTTAATCGTCCAGAAAGGAGATTTCAATCTGGCAATCAAGGTTTGTCCATCAATGAGCCGATCAGAGGTAAAGCATCAGTACATGATCGGCTGGGGGGCAGGCTTAGTGTACATGAGAGGCTTGGTAAACGCGTTGCATATTTTCCAAGAAACCGAGAGGAGCTTGAAGAGATGGCAAACGCAAGAGTTCCTGATGAAGAAATATTTTACAGGGATCCTAATATACGTCGTGTAGAGTCAACTAGGACCTATTATCAGTCAGTTTGGAAAACTAAACTCCCTCAATGGTGTCCAGAAGGTTTGACAAAGACACAGAAAAGGAGGATGCAACGAGAGCGTCAAGAGGACTTATACCAAGAAGAGAGTTCCTCCAATGAGAGATCTGATAATCAGCATTGGCAAATAAAGCACAAAAATAAAGGCCCATCGGCAGATGTCAATATGGTGTTTATGTTACCAATAGAATTTTTGGCACTCCCTGATAATACGGGTTATAATCAAATATTCATGGCTGAAGAGGATATTCCCAAGACTGTTTTTAGGTGTCCAGGTCACGTGGGATTATTTGAATGGATAGTTATGACGTTTGGTTTGAAAAATGCCGGTGCTACTTATCAAAGAGCTATGAACTTTATTTTTCATGAATACATCGGCACATTAGTAGAGATCTACATCGATGACATAGTGATTAAGTCTGGAGATATCGCAAAGCATCTAACCAATCTACGAAAGATACTGGAGTGTACAAGGAAGCATGGATTAAAGATGAATCCTAATAAATGTGCATTTGGTGTATCGGTAGGGCAATTCTTGGGTTTTATGGTGCATCAGCAGGGCATTGAAATTAGTAGGAAGTCTATTGAGGCAATCAACAAGGTGGTTGCTCCTGCCAATAAAACTGAATTACAATCTTTGATCGGTAAGATTAATTTCATCAGGAGGTTCATATCTAATCTGTCGGGTAAGATCAAGGCTTTCAGTCCATTACTGAAATTAAAAGCCGATCAGGAATTTAGATGGGGAGATGAGCAGCAATTAGCCCTAGATGAAATTAAGAGCTACTTAACAAATCCTCCAGTGCTAGTTCCACCTCAACATGGGAAACCTTTCAGATTGTATTTGTCAACTGATGATACTGTTATCGGTTCAGCTCTTATTCAAGAATTTAAAGGAAAAGAACGTGTTATTTATTATTTGAGCAGACGGTTAGTGGATGCTGAAACCAGATATTCAGCTATCGAGAAATTATGTCTGTGTTTATACTTTTTTTGTATTAAGTTGAGGCATTATTTACTATCGGCTGAGTGTACTGTTATATGCAAAGATGACGTGGTCAAATATATGTTGTCGATGCCGATATTAAGTGGTAGAATTGGCAAATGGATTTTAGCGTTATCAGAATTTGACCTATGTTATGAATCGGTTAAGGCAGTTAAAGGACAGGTTATGGCTGATTTTGTTACTCAACATTGCAACACAGTGGGTTCTCTGGAAATTGCTCCTTGGACACTTTTCTTTGATGGATCTACATGTGGTGAAGGAGCAGGCATCGGCATTGTGTTAATTTCTCCTCAGGGGAGAAACTATGAGTTTTCATTGCCGATTGTTGCTACATCAACAAACAATCAGGCTGAGTACCAAGCCCTGATAAAAGGGTTGGAATTGCTTAAAGAAGTATGTGCTGATGCTGTTGAAGTCTTTGGTGATTCTATGCTAGTTATAAATCAGTTGGCTAGGATTTATGAATACCGAAGTGAAGTTTTAATTTCATATTATGAGAAGTGTTTGCAGTTGTTGAAAGGGTTTAGGAATTTTCATCTGGAACATGTTTCTCGATTGCATAATGAAGAGGCTAATCGATTGGCTCAGCATGCTTCAGGGTATCAGCCTATTCAAGAAGTGTTAACATCGGCAGTTGATACCGATGACTGGAGAAAGGAAATTATTGATTATTTGAAGAATCCATCTAAAAAGGTTGAAAGGCGTATAAGGTTCCATGCTACCAAGTATGTACTCCTTGATGATGAATTATATTACCGTACCATAGATGAAGTTTTACTCAGGTGTGTTGGCATCGATGAATCAAAAGGCTTGATGGGTGAGATTCATGAAGGAGTATGTGGGGCTCATCAGTCAGCTTTTAAGATGAAATGGATGATCAGAAGGAATGGATATTATTGGCCGACTATTCTCGAAGATTGTTTTAAATATTTTAAAGGATGTCAGGAGTGTTGCAATGTTGAGTAACAAAATCAGCCATAACCTGTCCTTTAACTGCCTTAACCGATTCATAACATAGGTCAAATTCTGATAACGCTAAAATCCATTTGCCAATTCTACCACTTAATATCGGCATCGACAACATATATTTGACCACGTCATCTTTGCATATAACAGTACACTCAGCCGATAGTAAATAATGCCTCAACTTAATACAAAAAAAGTATAAACACAGACATAATTTCTCGATAGCTGAATATCTGGTTTCAGCATCCACTAACCGTCTGCTCAAATAATAAATAACACGTTCTTTTCCTTTAAATTCTTGAATAAGAGCTGAACCGATAACAGTATCATCAGTTGACAAATACAATCTGAAAGGTTTCCCATGTTGAGGTGGAACTAGCACTGGAGGATTTGTTAAGTAGCTCTTAATTTCATCTAGGGCTAATTGCTGCTCATCTCCCCATCTAAATTCCTGATCGGCTTTTAATTTCAGTAATGGACTGAAAGCCTTGATCTTACCCGACAGATTAGATATGAACCTCCTGATGAAATTAATCTTACCGATCAAAGATTGTAATTCAGTTTTATTGGCAGGAGCAACCACCTTGTTGATTGCCTCAATAGACTTCCTACTAATTTCAATGCCCTGCTGATGCACCATAAAACCCAAGAATTGCCCTACCGATACACCAAATGCACATTTATTAGGATTCATCTTTAATCCATGCTTCCTTGTACACTCCAGTATCTTTCGTAGATTGGTTAGATGCTTTGCGATATCTCCAGACTTAATCACTATGTCATCGATGTAGATCTCTACTAATGTGCCGATGTATTCATGAAAAATAAAGTTCATAGCTCTTTGATAAGTAGCACCGGCATTTTTCAAACCAAACGTCATAACTATCCATTCAAATAATCCCACGTGACCTGGACACCTAAAAACAGTCTTGGGAATATCCTCTTCAGCCATGAATATTTGATTATAACCCGTATTATCAGGGAGTGCCAAAAATTCTATTGGTAACATAAACACCATATTGACATCTGCCGATGGGCCTTTATTTTTGTGCTTTATTTGCCAATGCTGATTATCAGATCTCTCATTGGAGGAACTCTCTTCTTGGTATAAGTCCTCTTGACGCTCTCGTTGCATCCTCCTTTTCTGTGTCTTTGTCAAACCTTCTGGACACCATTGAGGGAGTTTAGTTTTCCAAACTGACTGATAATAGGTCCTAGTTGACTCTACACGACGTATATTAGGATCCCTGTAAAATATTTCTTCATCAGGAACTCTTGCGTTTGCCATCTCTTCAAGCTCCTCTCGGTTTCTTGGAAAATATGCAACGCGTTTACCAAGCCTCTCATGTACACTAAGCCTGCCCCCCAGCCGATCATGTACTGATGCTTTACCTCTGATCGGCTCATTGATGGACAAACCTTGATTGCCAGATTGAAATCTCCTTTCTGGACGATTAACCTCATAATAACCATTGCACTCTGGGCAATTTTCAACAGTAGGTAATTTAATACCTTTTTCCAACAATGAATAAAAAACGGACACCTCCAATGATCCTTATGCCGATTCCACTCCTCTCGGCGTCTTTCTTCCTGCTGTTGTCGATATCGGTCCCTTCGCTGACGCCAGCCTTCCTGTTGCCTTTGATGGGTAATCACAATACCAGATCGAAGAGGCTTTCCAGAACTGCCACTTTCTCTTAGTAGCCCCTTACCTTTTGCATCATCGGTAGTTATCCGATGTTGGGGATCCACTGATGCGTTTTTCTCAGCAGCTTCTGATGTCAACACCTTAGTCTTTCCTTCAGCATCCAATATATTTGCTGAAAAAGGATGTTGATCAATTTTCATCGGCTTCTGGATCTTAGAATTACCAAACTTAATTCTCCCAGATTCAATAGCTAATTGTAACTGGTGTCTAAACACTTTGCACTCATTTGTACTGTGTGAAGTTGCATTATGCCATTTGCAATACAGCATTTTCTTCAACTCTTCTGCCGATGGGATCACATGATTAGATGACAGCTTAATTTGGCCCTCTTGAAGCAGAAGATCAAATATCTTATCGGCTTTGGTGATGTCGAAAGTGGTAGAATTGGCAAATGGATTTTAGCGTTATCAGAATTTGACCTATGTTATGAATCGGTTAAGGCAGTTAAAGGACAGGTTATGGCTGATTTTGTTACTCAACATTGCAACACAGTGGGTTCTCTGGAAATTGCTCCTTGGACACTTTTCTTTGATGGATCTACATGTGGTGAAGGAGCAGGCATCGGCATTGTGTTAATTTCTCCTCAGGGGAGAAACTATGAGTTTTCATTGCCGATTGTTGCTACATCAACAAACAATCAGGCTGAGTACCAAGCCCTGATAAAAGGGTTGGAATTGCTTAAAGAAGTATGTGCTGATGCTGTTGAAGTCTTTGGTGATTCTATGCTAGTTATAAATCAGTTGGCTAGGATTTATGAATACCGAAGTGAAGTTTTAATTTCATATTATGAGAAGTGTTTGCAGTTGTTGAAAGGGTTTAGGAATTTTCATCTGGAACATGTTTCTCGATTGCATAATGAAGAGGCTAATCGATTGGCTCAGCATGCTTCAGGGTATCAGCCTATTCAAGAAGTGTTAACATCGGCAGTTGATACCGATGACTGGAGAAAGGAAATTATTGATTATTTGAAGAATCCATCTAAAAAGGTTGAAAGGCGTATAAGGTTCCATGCTACCAAGTATGTACTCCTTGATGATGAATTATATTACCGTACCATAGATGAAGTTTTACTCAGGTGTGTTGGCATCGATGAATCAAAAGGCTTGATGGGTGAGATTCATGAAGGAGTATGTGGGGCTCATCAGTCAGCTTTTAAGATGAAATGGATGATCAGAAGGAATGGATATTATTGGCCGACTATTCTCGAAGATTGTTTTAAATATTTTAAAGGATGTCAGGAGTGTTGCAATGTTGAGTAACAAAATCAGCCATAACCTGTCCTTTAACTGCCTTAACCGATTCATAACATAGGTCAAATTCTGATAACGCTAAAATCCATTTGCCAATTCTACCACTTTCGACATCACCAAAGCCGATAAGATATTTGATCTTCTGCTTCAAGAGGGCCAAATTAAGCTGTCATCTAATCATGTGATCCCATCGGCAGAAGAGTTGAAGAAAATGCTGTATTGCAAATGGCATAATGCAACTTCACACAGTACAAATGAGTGCAAAGTGTTTAGACACCAGTTACAATTAGCTATTGAATCTGGGAGAATTAAGTTTGGTAATTCTAAGATCCAGAAGCCGATGAAAATTGATCAACATCCTTTTTCAGCAAATATATTGGATGCTGAAGGAAAGACTAAGGTGTTGACATCAGAAGCTGCTGAGAAAAACGCATCAGTGGATCCCCAACATCGGATAACTACCGATGATGCAAAAGGTAAGGGGCTACTAAGAGAAAGTGGCAGTTCTGGAAAGCCTCTTCGATCTGGTATTGTGATTACCCATCAAAGGCAACAGGAAGGCTGGCGTCAGCGAAGGGACCGATATCGACAACAGCAGGAAGAAAGACGCCGAGAGGAGTGGAATCGGCATAAGGATCATTGGAGGTGTCCGTTTTTTATTCATTGTTGGAAAAAGGTATTAAATTACCTACTGTTGAAAATTGCCCAGAGTGCAATGGTTATTATGAGGTTAATCGTCCAGAAAGGAGATTTCAATCTGGCAATCAAGGTTTGTCCATCAATGAGCCGATCAGAGGTAAAGCATCAGTACATGATCGGCTGGGGGGCAGGCTTAGTGTACATGAGAGGCTTGGTAAACGCGTTGCATATTTTCCAAGAAACCGAGAGGAGCTTGAAGAGATGGCAAACGCAAGAGTTCCTGATGAAGAAATATTTTACAGGGATCCTAATATACGTCGTGTAGAGTCAACTAGGACCTATTATCAGTCAGTTTGGAAAACTAAACTCCCTCAATGGTGTCCAGAAGGTTTGACAAAGACACAGAAAAGGAGGATGCAACGAGAGCGTCAAGAGGACTTATACCAAGAAGAGAGTTCCTCCAATGAGAGATCTGATAATCAGCATTGGCAAATAAAGCACAAAAATAAAGGCCCATCGGCAGATGTCAATATGGTGTTTATGTTACCAATAGAATTTTTGGCACTCCCTGATAATACGGGTTATAATCAAATATTCATGGCTGAAGAGGATATTCCCAAGACTGTTTTTAGGTGTCCAGGTCACGTGGGATTATTTGAATGGATAGTTATGACGTTTGGTTTGAAAAATGCCGGTGCTACTTATCAAAGAGCTATGAACTTTATTTTTCATGAACTCCAGCAAAGAAATATTTATGAAATTGCTTTTCTAGATCAGCCCAAGTAATAATAGAATTTGGCGGTAATGAAATAAACCATGTGAATGCTGATCCAGACAGAGATGATGAAAACAAACGAACCCTTAATTCATCTCTACTAGCTGTCTCTCCACATTGAATAATGAAGCGATTAATATGTTCCATGGTTGATGTATCATCTTGCCCAGAGAACTTAGTGAAATCTGGCACCTTGTACCGATTTGGGAGAGGAATTAAATCATATGCCGGAGGATATGGAGTCCGATAAGAATATGTATTGACCTTGGGCTTGATCCCAAACTGATCCTTCATAATTTCTGCTATTTTATCGATCCAAAAAGCATCAACATCTTGTTGACGATATGGCTGAATTTCCACCGGAGGTACTTGCTGATACCCCTCTGCATATCTTTGTGGCCCACGATCTCCAGCAATTGGCATATTTGCCACTATTTGTGGTCTATTAACCTGCTGGAAAGGATTCATCGGCTGAGCTGCCGATGCTTGATTATGAAAACCAGCGTGCATATGACCTTGATGAATCCCAACAGCTTGCTGATTTGGCTGAACTGTATGTTGAGTTGGAAACTGCCCTGACCAATTATTATTAGCGTTCATCGGTACAAAATTTGCCGATGGCTGGTAATTTGTTGTCATTGCTGGATAATTACAACCAACTTGAGGCATAACCTGGACTCCAGGTTGACTTACAGTAGGAGCCTTCTGTTGCATCGGTAACAAGTTTGCCGATGGACTTGAATTAGATGTTTGACCTAAAGGCATCCGGAAACCTCATAGAGTTGGTTGCACAGTAGTTGCTGTAGTATATTGAGGTACTTGAGCTATCGGCGAACCAGCCGATGTCATAGGAGCTTTTCCTGCTGAGTCAAACACTTGAGGTAATCCAGGGTTAAAAGCAGATGATTCTGGAGGCATACCGTATCCCCACCAATTAGCTGGAGTCTGATTCTGTGGCACAGGACCTGATAAAGCCGATGCCGTTAGATCTGTATTAAGTTGAACTCGTCCTGATAATGCTGAATCTGATCGCATCGGTGTAGACTGTACGTTAGATAAGCCTGCTGATACTGGAGGAGAAGAAACATCTGTTCCCACAACGGCTGGGGAGCCGATGGAGTAATAACAGACGCTGATTCTGGTTGATGATAAGCAGGCCCAACGTAATGAGGTGACGCTTGCCCTTCTTTGAAAGTTCGAACCACAGCATTATGAACAGTATTGGACAACACATTGGAGTGATTGATTAAAGCATGATTTACTGCAGAATTAACCATCTCTTGAAGTTTACCCGGATTAGAATCAAAGGTAACTTGCCGAGGCAACAGCAAATCTTGCTTCTGGATGACTTGTCCACTCTTGTTCAAGCTGAATGACTTCAAGTAAAGCTGTCTGTATTCTTCTATAGCCTTATCCATAGTCTGCTTTTGTTCTTCCTTAAGATCTTCTTCTGATACCGCAATGATGTTCCCCGCATCAATCTCAGGGTTGAACATATTGATTAGATCTGGTCCCACTGGGCGTGCCAAAAAGATGTGTTGATGCAAAAGTGAATCTGCAATCACAAAGGGCTAATACCCGAAATCGATATCCAAAGCGTGCCAGTCGATTTGACCTGTTAATCGACAAGGATGAAGATACGAGCACTTTGGTCCTGACAACAGCGATACGCCCGGAAGTCACGGCCAAGAGGTATTCACGCGGAACTCGAGGATCGTCGAAGATTGCACTGGAGCAATGCAACTCGCCGAATCGATGAGAACTCGTAAAAAGGAAAAGTATGCAAATTGACGAAGTCGCCGAAAAGTAAATAGATGCAAATAAGAGTAAAAGCTGGTTTTTGATATTGATTGATTAGTTATTACATTGCCCTTCACTCTATATTTATATCCTGATCTACAGAAACGTAACCAAATAGGACTAGGACACTAAATCCAAATCTAAGGAAACACATGACTCTGACACAACTCAGACTCTAATAAACATAGAAAAGAAAATTAATTCCTATCTTACTCCCTAGTCCGCCTCAACTACGATGGTATCCTCATCGACTTTCTTTCCATCGGCACACTCCCTGTTTCATCGGCAGCAGCCTTCAAGTCTTTTTCATCGGCACACTCCCTGTCTCATCGGCAGCAGCCTTTAAGTCTTCTTTCATCGGCATCGGCAATAACACCCTTACCCTTATCGGCAACACTTCAATTTGAATCAACTTCTCCACACATCGCCACCACTCATAGGCAGCCTTCTTTACAAGCTCATTTTCATCGGCTATCAACCTACACAGTAATTTTTTCTCTACTGATTAGCCCCTTCTAACCATCTTGACACGTGCCAAAAAACGATATCAACACCGTGTCATGCCGTGCCCATCGGCACGGCAGCCCACCGTGCCTCCGTGCCAGCTCGAACAAGCGTGCCACGCCGTCGTCCTCGCACAGGAGGCCGGAGCCGCTCGCCGTGCCATCGTCGTCGTGCAGGAGCCCAGGGACGCGCCACAGCCGTCCGCCGCCGCCCATGCCGTGCGCGGATGCGCCCCTGCCGAGCGCCGCCGAGCCCGATAAATTGGATTGGATCTTACGGGATGCAGAGCTGTGCTCCTGAACATCGGGAGCCGCCGCGGCTCGTCGCAAGTTGCCGAGGGACGCCGAGTTGCCACGAGCACCGAGTACATGCCGTATGTGATGCATGCTTGATGGATGTGCACGTGCATGTGTATATATACAAGTATCCTGATGTCATTGGCTTGTTTTGTGCTGTATGACGTGAGGCTACATGGCTCTGTAGATTGATCCACCACACGTGCTCATGCGAGATTAGCGCCAGGTTGATCTGTACTTTGACGCCGAATGACTGCGGTGAGCCGCGAGGGCCGCCGCAAGTGGCCGAGTCCTCGAGCTTAGTCGTGGCGATGGTCGAGCCCCTGAGCTTCAGAGTCGTGAAGGTCGAGTCTGTCAGAGTGTGTCATTAAGCACCGTAGGGCAAGAGACTTGTTGACCGCTTCTCTGTTGGTATCCATGCCGAGAAGGACGTTTGAAGAGATAGCCCCCACCTTGACTAATCAGTTAAACTTGTCGTAGACTGTAGACAATGTAAGACTGTATTAAATCGTTAATGGATTCTGTTAGTCTGTTAGTAAGCTGAGTGCCCTAGGTGATTGGCTCGTAAATATGACTCTTGCTTAAAAAGTAAGACTGTTAGCCTTGATAAAGACCATAGCCTGTGGTAGTCGGATGTATCATCTTGTGTTGTCCCGATAGACGCGTAAGACATGTTATCCGAGTAAAAAAAAAAGTAGTCAACGCAGTCACTGTGGTCGTTAGAAACCATGTTGGACCCTTCTATTGGCGTTAAGTGCATAAAACCACTTGTATCAAGGGGCCTTTAATCGATTGTTCACTGTGAGGGACCTGCACCAGAGTAAACGAATCAGGTGCCTTGCTTCCGGGAATCACCCTACCCAAGACGACATGTAATAGTGAAAACTAAATGTTGGTTAACGGTGTACACCAGCAGTAGAGATGTGAGCCGATTGAGCAGTAGGCGTATCTCGCAAAAAGGTAATATAGCCAAGTATCCAGCGTATGCAGCTCAGGACTACGTGTCTAGTGACGTCACTATAGTCGGAGAGATGTGTGGCCGCATGTCAGCCCCTCAATTTGAAAGTCCTCAGTGCATCCGTATTTGCGCCAGGATCACACGCAAATACGCACTAATCACAGGGATGGTACACAGATATATAATAAAAGGTTCTGAGCTTTATTAATATCCAAAATAAGGTCTACAACAGTGGCCCAAGGGGCTTAGTAATAGGCTACATAGCTAGCGGAAGGCTACGGCCGTGAAATGACATTATTGGTGGTCTCTAAAGAGGGATTATAATACAACGAAACGACATCCTATTCTACAGACAACTTGAGCGCGGACGAAACCCTAGCCTCGATGTCGTATTCCTACGATCCTATCTCCTTACGAGAAACCTAATCCTCGTGGTATGCTTCATCTTTGAAGTCATAGTCTTCTTCTGTGCCGAGGTCCGTGAGTCAACAACGGGTGAGTACATACGTACTCAGCAAGTCCCAACTATATATGGTGGAAATAGAAGTGTAGTGGTGGTTATAATTACGGGTTGGGTCCTAGAGGAGTATTACCATTCCCACTAGTACCCGAGTTGCGTAGACGTGCCAGAAGGTGACAATGACGAAGGCAGGTCCTAGCTCCCCTCCCAACCATATTGCTTTAAACCACCATAATGCTAAAACATGACTATGAGATTATTACCCTGGAAAATAAGCTCGGTTAATGCGATATAATTAAGATAAAGGGTTATGTTGTTATTTTATGAGCTCCACACCATGACTAGATTTAGGGATAATAATGGAACTTAAAACTTGCTAAACCTGAACTAAACCTTGACATGGGGGCGAGTAGTGGTAAACTATGGAGGTAGTTTACCATGGCAGGGATGCCTGGATAGGGTTCCTGTGGGAGATACTCGCCTTGGTCACATAAGGATCGGTTCGTAGTCCCTCTCACCTAGTGAGATATTTTCGTATAGCCACATGTCTATAAGGGTAGGCTTGATCCCACACCATGTTAGATAGAAGTATAGTGTCTACTAGGAGGCCAGTGTAGGCAGCGAAATATCAGGAGCTGATACGGGGGATAGGTTTTCTTTCGTGTCCGCTTAGCATGGATGCTATGTGATCTTCCATGTTAAGCTTTAGGTTTTTAGGCCACGTTCGAGCCACTGTTTTCTTAGCCATGTTCGAGCCATGTTTCCTTTTGTGATGATTTGGTATCGTTACGTTTTGGGGGGATTTGGTATGTTCCTGGTCTTGTGTCTCTGACCCCTGAGAAACCATGGTAGAGATTGGAAATCTAGGTTAGCTTCTAAGCGGGTACGGGATCTCGTTAGGTCTATTTTGCCCACTGATCATGGATGAGGTTGCACTTATTGTGTGGAGAAATTTGTACACCTCTGCAGAATTTATTAAATCCATTCGAATAGCCACGTCCTTAGAAAGGGGCAAATGCTAGAATGAGATACTATGATTAGCTTTACTTTTATGTATAATGAAATTGGTAATGGAGTTCATGCTAACTCGGGTACTAGTGGGAATGGTAATACTCCTCTAG
Organism: Tripidium arundinaceum; assembly: GCA_030439765.1. Classification (NCBI taxonomy): domain Eukaryota; kingdom Viridiplantae; phylum Streptophyta; class Magnoliopsida; order Poales; family Poaceae; genus Tripidium; species Tripidium arundinaceum. The sequence goes on from JAHUYU010000126.1 coordinate 23,427, forward strand.
GACCCAACCCGTAATTATAACCACCACTACACTTCTATTTCCACCATATATAGTTGGGACTTGCTGAGTACGTATGTACTCACCCGTTGTTGACTCACGGACCTCGGCACAGAAGAAGACTATGACTTCAAAGATGAAGCATACCACGAGGATTAGGTTTCTCGTAAGGAGATAGGATCGTAGGAATACGACATCGAGGCTAGGGTTTCGTCCGCGCTCAAGTTGTCTGTAGAATAGGATGTCGTTTCGTTGTATTATAATCCCTCTTTAGAGACCACCAATAATGTCATTTCACGGCCGTAGCCTTCCGCTAGCTATGTAGCCTATTACTAAGCCCCTTGGGCCACTGTTGTAGACCTTATTTTGGATATTAATAAAGCTCAGAACCTTTTATTATATATCTGTGTACCATCCCTGTGATTAGTGCGTATTTGCGTGTGATCCTGGCGCAAATACGGATGCACTGAGGACTTTCAAATTGAGGGGCTGACATGCGGCCACACATCTCTCCGACTATAGTGACGTCACTAGACACGTAGTCCTGAGCTGCATACGCTGGATACTTGGCTATATTACCTTTTTGCGAGATACGCCTACTGCTCAATCGGCTCACATCTCTACTGCTGGTGTACACCGTTAACCAACATTTAGTTTTCACTATTACATGTCGTCTTGGGTAGGGTGATTCCCGGAAGCAAGGCACCTGATTCGTTTACTCTGGTGCAGGTCCCTCACAGTGAACAATCGATTAAAGGCCCCTTGATACAAGTGGTTTTATGCACTTAACGCCAATAGAAGGGTCCAACATGGTTTCTAACGACCACAGTGACTGCGTTGACTACTTTTTTTTTTTACTCGGATAACATGTCTTACGCGTCTATCGGGACAACACAAGATGATACATCCGACTACCACAGGCTATGGTCTTTATCAAGGCTAACAGTCTTACTTTTTAAGCAAGAGTCATATTTACGAGCCAATCACCTAGGGCACTCAGCTTACTAACAGACTAACAGAATCCATTAACGATTTAATACAGTCTTACATTGTCTACAGTCTACGACAAGTTTAACTGATTAGTCAAGGTGGGGGCTATCTCTTCAAACGTCCTTCTCGGCATGGATACCAACAGAGAAGCGGTCAACAAGTCTCTTGCCCTACGGTGCTTAATGACACACTCTGACAGACTCGACCTTCACGACTCTGAAGCTCAGGGGCTCGACCATCGCCACGACTAAGCTCGAGGACTCGGCCACTTGCGGCGGCCCTCGCGGCTCACCGCAGTCATTCGGCGTCAAAGTACAGATCAACCTGGCGCTAATCTCGCATGAGCACGTGTGGTGGATCAATCTACAGAGCCATGTAGCCTCACGTCATACAGCACAAAACAAGCCAATGACATCAGGATACTTGTATATATACACATGCACGTGCACATCCATCAAGCATGCATCACATACGGCATGTACTCGGTGCTCGTGGCAACTCGGCGTCCCTCGGCAACTTGCGACGAGCCGCGGCGGCTCCCGATGTTCAGGAGCACAGCTCTGCATCCCGTAAGATCCAATCCAATTTATCGGGCTCGGCGGCGCTCGGCAGGGGCGCATCCGCGCACGGCATGGGCGGCGGCGGACGGCTGTGGCGCGTCCCTGGGCTCCTGCACGACGACGATGGCACGGCGAGCGGCTCCGGCCTCCTGTGCGAGGACGACGGCGTGGCACGCTTGTTCGAGCTGGCACGGAGGCACGGTGGGCTGCCGTGCCGATGGGCACGGCATGACACGGTGTTGATATCGTTTTTTGGCACGTGTCAAGATGGTTAGAAGGGGCTAATCAGTAGAGAAAAAATTACTGTGTAGGTTGATAGCCGATGAAAATGAGCTTGTAAAGAAGGCTGCCTATGAGTGGTGGCGATGTGTGGAGAAGTTGATTCAAATTGAAGTGTTGCCGATAAGGGTAAGGGTGTTATTGCCGATGCCGATGAAAGAAGACTTAAAGGCTGCTGCCGATGAGACAGGGAGTGTGCCGATGAAAAAGACTTGAAGGCTGCTGCCGATGAAACAGGGAGTGTGCCGATGGAAAGAAAGTCGATGAGGATACCATCGTAGTTGAGGCGGACTAGGGAGTAAGATAGGAATTAATTTTCTTTTCTATGTTTATTAGAGTCTGAGTTGTGTCAGAGTCATGTGTTTCCTTAGATTTGGATTTAGTGTCCTAGTCCTATTTGGTTACGTTTCTGTAGATCAGGATATAAATATAGAGTGAAGGGCAATGTAATAACTAATCAATCAATATCAAAAACCAGCTTTTACTCTTATTTGCATCTATTTACTTTTCGGCGACTTCGTCAATTTGCATACTTTTCCTTTTTACGAGTTCTCATCGATTCGGCGAGTTGCATTGCTCCAGTGCAATCTTCGACGATCCTCGAGTTCCGCGTGAATACCTCTTGCCGTGACTTCCGGGCGTATCGCTGTTGTCAGGACCAAAGTGCTCGTATCTTCATCCTTGTCGATTAACAGGTCAAATCGACTGGCACGCTTTGGATATCGATTTCGGGTATTAGCCCTTTGTGATTGCAGATTCACTTTTGCATCAACACATCTTTTTGGCACGCCCAGTGGGACCAGATCTAATCAATATGTTCAACCCTGAGATTGATGCGGGGAACATCATTGCGGTATCAGAAGAAGATCTTAAGGAAGAACAAAAGCAGACTATGGATAAGGCTATAGAAGAATACAGACAGCTTTACTTGAAGTCATTCAGCTTGAACAAGAGTGGACAAGTCATCCAGAAGCAAGATTTGCTGTTGCCTCGGCAAGTTACCTTTGATTCTAATCCGGGTAAACTTCAAGAGATGGTTAATTCTGCAGTAAATCATGCTTTAATCAATCACTCCAATGTGTTGTCCAATACTGTTCATAATGCTGTGGTTCGAACTTTCAAAGAAGGGCAAGCGTCACCTCATTACGTTGGGCCTGCTTATCATCAACCAGAATCAGCGTCTGTTATTACTCCATCGGCTCCCCCAGCCGTTGTGGGAACAGATGTTTCTTCTCCTCCAGTATCAGCAGGCTTATCTAACGTACAGTCTACACCGATGCGATCAGATTCAGCATTATCAGGACGAGTTCAACTTAATACAGATCTAACGGCATCGGCTTTATCAGGTCCTGTGCCACAGAATCAGACTCCAGCTAATTGGTGGGGATACGGTATGCCTCCAGAATCATCTGCTTTTAACCCTGGATTACCTCAAGTGTTTGACTCAGCAGGAAAAGCTCCTATGACATCGGCTGGTTCGCCGATAGCTCAAGTACCTCAATATACTACAGCAACTACTGTGCAACCAACTCTATGAGGTTTCCGGATGCCTTTAGGTCAAACATCTAATTCAAGTCCATCGGCAAACTTGTTACCGATGCAACAGAAGGCTCCTACTGTAAGTCAACCTGGAGTCCAGGTTATGCCTCAAGTTGGTTGGTAATTATCCAGCAATGACAACAAATTACCAGCCATCGGCAAATTTTGTACCGATGAACGCTAATAATAATTGGTCAGGGCAGTTTCCAACTCAACATACAGTTCAGCCAAATCAGCAAGCTGTTGGGATTCATCAAGGTCATATGCACGCTGGTTTTCATAATCAAGCATCGGCAGCTCAGCCGATGAATCCTTTCCAGCAGGTTAATAGACCACAAATAGTGGCAAATATGCCAATTGCTGGAGATCGTGGGCCACAAAGATATGCAGAGGGGTATCAGCAAGTACCTCCGGTGGAAATTCAGCCATATCGTCAACAAGATGTTGATGCTTTTTGGATCGATAAAATAGCAGAAATTATGAAGGATCAGTTTGGGATCAAGCCCAAGGTCAATACATATTCTTATCGGACTCCATATCCTCCGGCATATGATTTAATTCCTCTCCCAAATCGGTACAAGGTGCCAGATTTCACTAAGTTCTCTGGGCAAGATGATACATCAACCATGGAACATATTAATCGCTTCATTATTCAATGTGGAGAGACAGCTAGTAGAGATGAATTAAGGGTTCGTTTGTTTTCATCATCTCTGTCTGGATCAGCATTCACATGGTTTATTTCATTACCGCCAAATTCTATTATTACTTGGGCTGATCTAGAAAAGCAATTTCATAAATATTTCTTTGCTGGAGTTCATGAAAAGAAGCTTACCGATTTGATAAAGTTGAGACAGCGCAATGATGAATCGGTGGAAGGCTTTGTGCAAAGGCTACGAGATGTAAAAAATAAGTGTTATAGCCTGGTACTGGATGATCGGCAACTTGCCGATTTGGCCTTCTAAGGATTGTTGCCACACCTTAAGGACAGATACGCTTCTCAGGAGTTCGAAAGCCTAAGTCATCTCGTGCAAAGGATTTCTGATCAAGATACTAGGGTTTTTGAACCCAAAAGGAATTAGAACCAGAAGGTTTCATTGTCGAAGAGGTAGAAGATTCTGATTCAGATGAAGAACCAGTTATCGGTTTGGCTGAGTGGGTTAAGAATAAAAAGTCGATATCTTGTCCCTTTGGTCAAAAGGAGCCAGAGAAGTTTACTTTCGACATCACCAAAGCCGATAAGATATTTGATCTTCTGCTTCAAGAGGGCCAAATTAAGCTGTCATCTAATCATGTGATCCCATCGGCAGAAGAGTTGAAGAAAATGCTGTATTGCAAATGGCATAATGCAACTTCACACAGTACAAATGAGTGCAAAGTGTTTAGACACCAGTTACAATTAGCTATTGAATCTGGGAGAATTAAGTTTGGTAATTCTAAGATCCAGAAGCCGATGAAAATTGATCAACATCCTTTTTCAGCAAATATATTGGATGCTGAAGGAAAGACTAAGGTGTTGACATCAGAAGCTGCTGAGAAAAACGCATCAGTGGATCCCCAACATCGGATAACTACCGATGATGCAAAAGGTAAGGGGCTACTAAGAGAAAGTGGCAGTTCTGGAAAGCCTCTTCGATCTGGTATTGTGATTACCCATCAAAGGCAACAGGAAGGCTGGCGTCAGCGAAGGGACCGATATCGACAACAGCAGGAAGAAAGACGCCGAGAGGAGTGGAATCGGCATAAGGATCATTGGAGGTGTCCGTTTTTTATTCATTGTTGGAAAAAGGTATTAAATTACCTACTGTTGAAAATTGCCCAGAGTGCAATGGTTATTATGAGGTTAATCGTCCAGAAAGGAGATTTCAATCTGGCAATCAAGGTTTGTCCATCAATGAGCCGATCAGAGGTAAAGCATCAGTACATGATCGGCTGGGGGGCAGGCTTAGTGTACATGAGAGGCTTGGTAAACGCGTTGCATATTTTCCAAGAAACCGAGAGGAGCTTGAAGAGATGGCAAACGCAAGAGTTCCTGATGAAGAAATATTTTACAGGGATCCTAATATACGTCGTGTAGAGTCAACTAGGACCTATTATCAGTCAGTTTGGAAAACTAAACTCCCTCAATGGTGTCCAGAAGGTTTGACAAAGACACAGAAAAGGAGGATGCAACGAGAGCGTCAAGAGGACTTATACCAAGAAGAGAGTTCCTCCAATGAGAGATCTGATAATCAGCATTGGCAAATAAAGCACAAAAATAAAGGCCCATCGGCAGATGTCAATATGGTGTTTATGTTACCAATAGAATTTTTGGCACTCCCTGATAATACGGGTTATAATCAAATATTCATGGCTGAAGAGGATATTCCCAAGACTGTTTTTAGGTGTCCAGGTCACGTGGGATTATTTGAATGGATAGTTATGACGTTTGGTTTGAAAAATGCCGGTGCTACTTATCAAAGAGCTATGAACTTTATTTTTCATGAATACATCGGCACATTAGTAGAGATCTACATCGATGACATAGTGATTAAGTCTGGAGATATCGCAAAGCATCTAACCAATCTACGAAAGATACTGGAGTGTACAAGGAAGCATGGATTAAAGATGAATCCTAATAAATGTGCATTTGGTGTATCGGTAGGGCAATTCTTGGGTTTTATGGTGCATCAGCAGGGCATTGAAATTAGTAGGAAGTCTATTGAGGCAATCAACAAGGTGGTTGCTCCTGCCAATAAAACTGAATTACAATCTTTGATCGGTAAGATTAATTTCATCAGGAGGTTCATATCTAATCTGTCGGGTAAGATCAAGGCTTTCAGTCCATTACTGAAATTAAAAGCCGATCAGGAATTTAGATGGGGAGATGAGCAGCAATTAGCCCTAGATGAAATTAAGAGCTACTTAACAAATCCTCCAGTGCTAGTTCCACCTCAACATGGGAAACCTTTCAGATTGTATTTGTCAACTGATGATACTGTTATCGGTTCAGCTCTTATTCAAGAATTTAAAGGAAAAGAACGTGTTATTTATTATTTGAGCAGACGGTTAGTGGATGCTGAAACCAGATATTCAGCTATCGAGAAATTATGTCTGTGTTTATACTTTTTTTTGTATTAAGTTGAGGCATTATTTACTATCGGCTGAGTGTACTGTTATATGCAAAGATGACGTGGTCAAATATATGTTGTCGATGCCGATATTAAGTGGTAGAATTGGCAAATGGATTTTAGCGTTATCAGAATTTGACCTATGTTATGAATCGGTTAAGGCAGTTAAAGGACAGGTTATGGCTGATTTTGTTACTCAACATTGCAACACAGTGGGTTCTCTGGAAATTGCTCCTTGGACACTTTTCTTTGATGGATCTACATGTGGTGAAGGAGCAGGCATCGGCATTGTGTTAATTTCTCCTCAGGGGAGAAACTATGAGTTTTCATTGCCGATTGTTGCTACATCAACAAACAATCAGGCTGAGTACCAAGCCCTGATAAAAGGGTTGGAATTGCTTAAAGAAGTATGTGCTGATGCTGTTGAAGTCTTTGGTGATTCTATGCTAGTTATAAATCAGTTGGCTAGGATTTATGAATACCGAAGTGAAGTTTTAATTTCATATTATGAGAAGTGTTTGCAGTTGTTGAAAGGGTTTAGGAATTTTCATCTGGAACATGTTTCTCGATTGCATAATGAAGAGGCTAATCGATTGGCTCAGCATGCTTCAGGGTATCAGCCTATTCAAGAAGTGTTAACATCGGCAGTTGATACCGATGACTGGAGAAAGGAAATTATTGATTATTTGAAGAATCCATCTAAAAAGGTTGAAAGGCGTATAAGGTTCCATGCTACCAAGTATGTACTCCTTGATGATGAATTATATTACCGTACCATAGATGAAGTTTTACTCAGGTGTGTTGGCATCGATGAATCAAAAGGCTTGATGGGTGAGATTCATGAAGGAGTATGTGGGGCTCATCAGTCAGCTTTTAAGATGAAATGGATGATCAGAAGGAATGGATATTATTGGCCGACTATTCTCGAAGATTGTTTTAAATATTTTAAAGGATGTCAGGAGTGTCAAAAATTTGGTAATATTCAAAGAGCACCCGCATCGGCTATGAACCCCATAATTAAGCCTTGGCCGTTCCGGGGTTGGGCTATTGATCTCATCGGTCAAATTTATCCACCATTGAGTAAGGGGCATAAATTCATTATGGTTGCGACCGATTATTTCACAAAGTGGGTTGAAGCAGTTCCTTTGAAAAAGGTGACATCGGCTAATATGATTGATTTTGTGAAAGAGCATATTGTTTACCGATTTGGTATTCCTCAGACCATCACTACCGATCAGGGTACCATGTTTACATCGGGCGAATTTGATGAATTTGATATAGGTATGGGGATTAAAGTTTTGAATTCTTCACCATATTATGCCCAGGCTAATGGTCAGGCTGAGGCTTCTAACAAAGGAATTATCAAGCTCATTAAGCGCAAAATTAAAGAATATCCTAAGAGGTGGCATACGGTATTAAATAAAGCCTTGTGGTCATATCGGATGGCGTGTCATGGTGCAACTAAGGTAACACCTTATCAGTTGGTATATGGACATGACGCAGTATTACCTTGGGAGATCAAAACCGGTTCTAGGCGAATACGTTCCCAAGATCAATTGACAGCCGATGACTATCATATCCTTATGAAAGATGAGTTGGAAGATGTAGCAGGTCATCGGTTAAAGGCTTTAGCTAGCATCGAAGAGAATAAGAAAAGGGTAGCCAGATGGTATGACAAGAAGGTGAAGGTAAAGGAGTTTGTCGATGGAGATTTGGTTTGGAAGTTGATTTTACCGATTGGGACTAAAAGTTCAAAGTTTGGCAAATGGTCGCCTAATTGGGAGGGTCCATATCGGATAAATCAATCTGTTCCTGGTAATGCATATATTCTCAAAACCCTCGAAGGGGTTGTGTTTCCCAGAGCATTAAATGGAAAATACTTAAAGAAATATTACCCTAGTATCTGGATAGATGCATAAAAGTATAATTGCCGATAACAATCCTATCGGCTAGAGTTAAAACAAAGTATTAATATCTTATTGCCGATGCGCTAGATGAGAATTACAGGTTTAACAAAGATTGGATAGCCGATATTGCACGCATGCGACTTTCATCGGCTTCCTTTAATTCTTTAGCGTCTTCATCGGCAGCTCCCTCCACAGGCTTGAGTTTCTTTTTCAAGGCCAAGGCCTTGCGAGCTTGGATGTCCCTTTCCTGCTGAAGGGTTTTGATGACGTCAGGAAGTTGGTCTTCTTCTTGCTTGGTGTGGGTTAGGGCTGCTTCAACTTCTTCTAGTTCAGCTAGAAGAGCTGCTCTCTTTGCCGATAGATCCAGAATTTTCTGCTTAAGATCGGCGCCGGAGGTTTGCAAGTTGCTGATGTTTTTGTGCTTCTCATCGGCAGTTTGTTTGAGCTGCAACATCTCTTCCTTGAGCTGAGCTTGAGCAGCTCTATCGGCGATACGGTGAGCAGCCCGTTGATATTGAAGTTGTCGGCTCTCTAGATGGACTGCTGGGAAGAGAGTTTCTTCAATATTGGCAGGAACTTGGCCACGTATTGTTTTGAAGATAGTCCTTTGCAGGATCTGAATCGTTTATCAGTTGAGCAGTATCCTGTTGTAACAGATTCAGAAGGGCTTCTAGCTTGCCGTAGATTTCTGCCGATATTGTTCCCGATGCCAGGGAAGAACTCGCTTCTTCTCCATCATCATCGGAGATGTCGATAGCAAAAGAAAACAAGCTACCAGGAGAATCTTGTTCCTGTGAAGAGAAAAGTAAGTCAGAGATTCCACCTAAGGATAGATATGATTATTATAAATCGAATAGGTCAATCGGTTTACCTGCTTCAAGGCAATTTCTTGGGCCTGGCTGGAGGGAGCAGTTTGAAGGAGGTCATGCGAAGGATCGATAGAAGTTACCGATGGGATGTCTTCTACGACCTCATCAGTGGTTGGTCCTTGGGGTATGATGGCCGATGATATGTTCTGTGCAGGAGGGTCAACTTGTTCAACTGCATCGGTTGGTTGACTAATAGGTGTTGGAGCAGATGCAGGGACTGGCGTAGATTTCTGTCGTTTTTTGCTGAGCTTTGGCATCGGTTAAAGCTTTACGCTTTACTTGGATCTCAGCGACAATTGGCTGGGGGGCATCGGCACTTGTTGATTGAGGAGCTTGAGTGCTTGGTATGCTTGCCGTTGTACCCGTTTGTTGCTGCAAAATAAGTGTGAGATCGGATATTTAACAGATAAAATGTAAAGATGAAAGAATACCTCTGAAGGCTGGTTGGAGGTAGTGGTGCTTGATGTTGGAGGAGTTGCCGATGACGATCCAGCTACAGCTCTTACACCCTGATGGTTACATGTTAATATAGTTTGTATCGGCAGTGAACAAAAATAAACAAGGTTATTACCTTAAAAGCCTTAATTAGGCTTGTAGCAGCAGCCATTGGAGTGGCCCTGGATGTTGCCAGTTTTGATCTGGAGGTGATAGTCTTGGCACGGGTCCTCTGGAAGGTTAAAGCGGCTAAGGTGGGGGCGTTGTAGCCGATTACTGAAACTAGGGAGATAGGTTGGAGGTTGAAAGGTCTCCCACTCTTGCTTATGGATGGAACTGGATCATCAGCCTGTTACGAGAAAGATTAGCTGTCGATATATATAAAAAAGAGAGAGACAAAAGAAAGTTAAAAGAAACTTACTGCATCATCAGGAATGGCGTAGTCGGGATCGATCATGTGCCGATATGTGTGGACGGATGTTGAGAATAATTGTTCTTTCCACTCTTGCCACCATTGCTTATATGATTCTGTAATAAAAGACGCTGGTGACCAGGCGGAGAGATCAACATTTGAGATATCGGCATCGGGGGCGAGTCTTACTACCCTACTCTACTCGGTTCCTGTGGTGATGGTTTCTCTGGGCTTGATCACATCGGTAAAACACAACTTGATTGGCAGTTGCCCAAAAGCCAGTTGACGAGATACTGCCGATGGATTGTAGAACTCATAAGTAGTATTGGAATTTTTCCCACTACCAAATGTGTTCACCGGGATTGCCCTGGGAGTAATGATGGCCATCATAAGCTCATTATCTTGGTTCAGCTCACTATCGGCAAAGTTGAAGAGAAGGGGGAACTTGTTATCTTCATCGATATAGGGTACCCAAGCCCTATGATCGCGAGGGAGACCATTGTAGAAGTTCTGGAAAAATCTGCCGACATTAGCCTCTGTTCCAGGGGAGGACAATTATAGCTTCACCGAAGTTGAGAGGAGAGCGTGTTGCCGATTCCTCATCTCCAAGAACATAATCTTCGGCAATCTCTCGTGGGAATTCTTGGGCGAAGAACTCCCACTGCAGACGTTTATGCATATGGGCATTTAGCCACATATTGATGAACCACCATGGGCCTCCCAAATTGCCGATGGGTTCACCAAGTAAAAGCTTCTGGGATACTTGGTGGAGGAGGTGGTAGGTGGAGCTCAGAAGGTATCAGCCGAGCAGGAACCTGACACCGTTGGCCAAGAGTTCGGCTGCAGGGAGGAAGGCGTTGGTTGGTCCTACCGATCGGCCACAGAAGATAAATTTCTCCAGCCACATATTCAAGAATATGGCGTGTTCCCTCTGGTTGACAGTACCAATCTTTTGGTATTCCTGGATGTATCCTGTCCAGCCGCGATGTTGCGTGTGTTCACTCTATATTCAGCTTTCCTACCATAGATGGAAGCTTCATCGACAGACTCCTTTACCTTCACCTTCTTGTCATACCATCTGGCTACCCTTTTCTTATTCTCTTCGATGCTAGCTAAAGCCTTTAACCGATGACCTGCTACATCTTCCAACTCATCTTTCATAAGGATATGATAGTCATCGGCTGTCAATTGATCTTGGGAACGTATTCGCCTAGAACCGGTTTTGATCTCCCAAGGTAATACTGCGTCATGTCCATATACCAACTGATAAGGTGTTACCTTAGTTGCACCATGACACGCCATCCGATATGACCACAAGGCTTTATTTAATACCGTATGCCACCTCTTAGGATATTCTTTAATTTTGCGCTTAATGAGCTTGATAATTCCTTTGTTAGAAGCCTCAGCCTGACCATTAGCCTGGGCATAATATGGTGAAGAATTCAAAACTTTAATCCCCATACCTATATCAAATTCATCAAATTCGCCCGATGTAAACATGGTACCCTGATCGGTAGTGATGGTCTGAGGAATACCAAATCGGTAAACAATATGCTCTTTCACAAAATCAATCATATTAGCCGATGTCACCTTTTTCAAAGGAACTGCTTCAACCCACTTTGTGAAATAATCGGTCGCAACCATAATGAATTTATGCCCCTTACTCAATGGTGGATAAATTTGACCGATGAGATCAATAGCCCAACCCCGGAACGGCCAAGGCTTAATTATGGGGTTCATAGCCGATGCGGGTGCTCTTTGAATATTACCAAATTTTTGACACTCCTGACATCCTTTAAAATATTTAAAACAATCTTCGAGAATAGTCGGCCAATAATATCCATTCCTTCTGATCATCCAT